>JAWWEV010000083.1:2520725-2536684 GCA_035583235.1 Hafferia zeledoni | reverse complement strand
CTAGCACTGCTGTTCTTTCCCATCCTCCTTTTCTGTGAGAAAAGGAGCAGCTGATATTATTGATGAACACAAAGAAATGGGCTGTTACATCTGCTCAGGAGGTGGGGATTTGTCCTGAAAAAAATAATAGTTCTTTACATTAAGTGTCTCAGTGAGTTTTCTGCTATGGCATAAAGGGAAAAAGTGAATCCAACTGAAATAAACAGAAAAATGTGGGGCCTCTTAGTGCCATGTAAAAGCTCTGACTTAAAATAGCATCTTGAGATACCTCTCCTTTTTGCTTTTAACAGAATAATAATTGAGTTGCCTATTCAGTTTTAAATTTTAAACCGCTATGTATATTTAGGCTGTTAAATAAAAGGTTCTTTTCATTTTTCTTTTTTTTTTTTTCTCTTTTATTTCCCCTTACAATATGTTTTGAATAAACCTTTTTTTCAAGCAACCAAGTGCCTCTCTTACCCAGCCATTTTCTGCTGACTGGTGTTAGTGATGCTCCACCACTCTTCTCTGCATATCTCAGCCTGGGCTTCAATTAAAATACTGTGCTAAAATACTGTGAACTAAGCTGTGACTACGCTATTTTTTGTCTGAATTCAATGTGTGTGGATGCAGCTAGACATTTCCATATATTTCTGGAAATGTGTCTGCTTTGAGTCTCTGAAATGATGAGAAAATGAGGATTTTTTTCAGTTAGACAAATGTCTTAAAGTTGGAGCTGGGCTTAGAGCTTCACAGAGGAGTTGTGATCTCTGCAGGCACCATGAGACAACATGCTGGAGCTGCACTGGGAAGTGAGAGATGGCAGCTCTTCACCTTTATTTAGGAGAGTAGATTCAAGGGAATATCTAAGGTACAAAGTCAACAGTGTTTAGTGGGTAAGATAGACCAAAATCTTGGGGATGTGTCTAAGCATTTTAGGGCACCACTTAAATAAAAATATGCATCTGAGCTGAGGTATAAACCCATATGAATGTAATATATTGCAAGATTTGAGTCCACCTTCTCTAAGTGTAAAATGTGCCTTAAAACTGTTCTTTCTTTTCTGCATCACTCACGGCTGGTACATCAAAGTGTTTGCTTTTGGAGGTTGCACCACTCACTGGGAGGTTTCACTCCAGAATTCTTGTTCCCTGGTTGTTCTTGCTGCCTGTGTGGTGATGTACACCCAGTGGTAACACAGGGGATCCAAGACAGTGGTGGACCAAAGGCATGTTCAAAACGAATCTTCACAGAATAACAAAGCAGTTTGGGACCTTCAAAAGTCATCCAACCCAAACATTCCCTTCAATGAGCAGGGACATCTCCAAGTAGACCAGGTTACTCAAAGCCTCATCCAACCTGACCTTGGATGTTCCCAGGGATGTCTCCAGTACTTTAAAGGAGCTTATAAAAGGAGGGAGAGGGACTTTTTGTACAGGCAGATAGTGACAGGAAAAGGGTCAGTTGTTTTAAACTGACAGAGGGCATGTTTATATTAGATGTTAGGAAGAAATGCTTTACTGTGAGGTTGGTGAAGTCCTGGCACAGGTTTCCCAGAAAAGCTGAGGCTGCCCCATCCCTGGAAGTGTCCAAGGCCAGGATGGACAGGGATTGGAGCAACCTGAGATAGGCTGCCTATGGCAGGCGATTGGAACAACATGATTTTAAGGTCCCTTGTGAAAACATTCCATGAGATTTTATGATTCTACAATTCTGTGTATTAATTTGTTGGTGTTTTACTTCCTAAAAATGATAATTTTATACACTTTAGAACACTTCCAGGCATTGATCCTCAGACCCCTTGTAATGAATCTGGTTCTCATATAACATCTCAAACCTTTCCTGTTTTTACCAACACTGCAAACATGGTCAGACACTGAAAGTTAGGCCTGGAATGACAAAATAAAAAAGCAGCCATGTTAACATGCCTTGTTTTTGCTGGTGAGAGCTCATCATCACTGATCTGCTGCTTTACATTTTCAAGAGGAAGATGCTCTCCACGGTGTGATCCTTGCTGTGTCTGCCTCTCATCTCATCTGTGGCTCTGTACAGTCTCACACATAGTCTCTCCCGCATGCTTGAAATTCTCTGTGTGGACATTTTTGTCCCTCCTTAAAATATCCTTCTTCCATGAAGCACAACATGAATGTCTTGCCAAAACATCCACCCATTTCCCTTTCCATCTGCTGTGTCTTTTTCCCCATTTGGAGATAAGCCCCTAATTTTAGATACAGCCAATCAACTTCAGGCATTCAGCTGAAGACTGAGTTAGAATCCTCGTCATCAAATGGTCCTTCTACTATAGACAAAAGGTAAAACCGTTGCTATCTCTCTCTTCCTTTCCTTCATTCTCCTTTGTCCTGGCTTAAAGGGAATCTGCAGTCCTTGCCTGGCTCCCAGCTGGTGCTTTAGGAGACAGGAGATAAATACAAATTCATCGGGTTTGCTTTTCAATTAAACAGGATTTTTTTATTAGTGTATGAATAATTTCGAAATCAATTTTTTTTTAAGTATGAAATTTGTTGTCAAAGCTTGGACTTCAGAGAGATGTCACTTGTAAGTAAAGATTTTAGCACTTTGTATATGAGCAAAACTGCATATTAAACAGAAAATAATTCAATAACTCTACTTATATCATAGCTTGATATCATGAAATAGTCCAGGATGTTTTTTCCATTGGTCAATTTTCATCTTATTTTTTTGTGAGACAATTTTTTTTGGCTCAAAAACAAACCCACAAATTTCTTCCTCTGAGATTATCCAAAATATCATGTTCCTGTCACTCTCCAAGAAAAGAACAACACTGAGGTGCCACTGTTTCCTACACAAAGCCATAATATACAATTTCATTCCCTTCTCAGTTGAAGGAGTCTTTTCTACTTTGGCTAAAATTGTTACCATGTAAGCAAATATCTGTAGCTAAGACTTTCTCTTGGATAAATCATCTCGTTAACTAAAACCTATGGAAATATTGACTGAGAGATTGCAGAAATCAACTCATTCTATCTCAGCTCCCTCTGATCCAGAAATGACTATTTATATAAATTTCCACAGGACCAATTCCAGTGATTTCTCCCCTCATTTTATCTTAATTCTAGTGCTTCAGTTCTCTTGAGATATGGCTTGATGGGAGCTTGCAATCAGGTGAAATCAAAGTAGAAGCACTTGGGTTCACAACTGCCATGTAACTGCAAATCAGCCCTTTTGTGGGTTTGCTGTTTGTTGGGAGTTTTTTATTTACTATGGAGGGGTTTTTTTGTAGAGTTTTATGTTTTTATTTGTTGGGGTTTTTTTAATCACTGTGCATATGTTTTTTGCCACATGCTACCAAAACCCTCTACTGAAGGTTTCCCATGTCAAATGTGCTCCCTGCATGTGAAAAATGCTGGAGCTCAAAGGAAAATGTTTCAAAGCTGTCAGGAAACCATCATTTTCCAGCTGGCTCATCAAATGGGGGGCACAGACACACAGGGACTGTCTCCAAAGAGATGCATTCATAGTGGATGCTGCTCACTTGTGGTGGAATGGGACAGACACCAAGCAAGGAGAATAAAGCTGATGCTGAGCACGCTGTAATTGAGGCTTTTTAAAGCTCCCTGTTCCTTCTTTGAAAGCCTGTCATTCACTCTCCCTGTGCAATTGTCTTGATAGATTATTTAAGGGATACTTGTGTAGAACAGCAACTGAAATTGCCACCAGTTTCTGAAGTCATGGATTTAAAGGCAGAATATGAGAAGCTTGGTTTGAACATGGAGCTGCTTTGCTATGAGCAAAAATTCATAAATTAAGGATTATTCTCTGCTTATTCTCCTCCAGCTGAGCTCTGTAAAACCTTCTTAATGACACATTCACTGGAAGAAGCTTCTGCCTGGTTTGGTGCTGGGTCTTCCTTAATTACTTTATGGAAAAAGACTTCCAAGTCCTGCATAAAGATGAGGAGCTTCTTGCCAGATGCTTTGAAGCATTATAGACCTCCATGGCCATGAAGTCCCACTGAGGTCACTCCAGGATGAAGCATCACAAGGTCCCTGGGAAGGAGGGAGGTGTGAGGACCCTCAGGATAGGGCTGGATGACCCCAAAGCATTGGTTGAAGCTCACTGTGAACTTGCAGTCTGAGTTGTCCTTGTCTAGTTATCTGTTCCTGCCTGGATATGACCACCCTCTTCACAAAGATGGGAATCCATGCTTTCACCTCTACTAATAGTTTGTCATATTATAGATTTAAGCATGAAAAATAGTTAGTGCTTACAGGCCAGACTGTACATTAAAGGTATTTTTCTGCTCTCTCTTCTTATAGTCTTGACAAACTTGTGCTTAGATAAAAAAATCAGCCACCATAAAGTACAGCTTAGAGAGTAGGGATCTGATGTGCGAAAAGTTTCCAATATACATCCACAATTCCATGCAGGAGAGGAGATTAATCCCCTTAGGCATCCAGTAAAGTTTGTAGATGTTGATTTTTATAAATAGAAGACACCAAGACACTTCTCTGCTTGCTTTAATTTAAGTGTCTCAACTACCAAACCTGGCAATATAAGAGTGAATTGGACTCTGTAAGCTCCACAGGGAGCTCCAGAATTATTTGGATTTCTACCTTATATGCTGCATTTTCCCTGTTATTGCCACCTTTCACAGCAGTGACCTTCACACATCTCAGTCACACTTCTTGACAACTTCAGAGGCAGAATCTCAACTCCAGGCTTTCTTTCCTCACTTGAAGACAGAAACTGATATTCAGCATGAAGTTTACTCTTACTCATGATTGAGTTTTGAGGAGTCCTGGCTTATTATTTTTTTTTTTTAATCTGGTGCAGACATGGCTTGAACTTTAGTGCAGCTCTGGCTTAACCCTTTGTGTCCTTTGACACCAGAAATTCTAACTGAAATGCAGGAGGATGCAGAAATAAATGTTAATGAAGTGGTGCTGATTGAAGGAGAGAAAACTGATGTGAGTTAACACAAAAAAGGTTCTGACTGAGTATAAAGGGAACCATTTTACCCATGAGGACAGTCTAGAAGTTAAACAGGCTGTGCAGTCCCAGGCTGTGCAGTCTCCATCCTTGGAAGGTTTCAAGACCCAGCTGGGTAATACCTTGAGCAGCTTGTTGTGATCTCAGAGTTGACCTTGCTTTGAGCATGAGGTTGGAGTGGAGCCATTCTGACCTCCCTTCATTCCAACTATCCTGTGATCCTGTGATAATAATCATGAACCAACTGGGCACCATTAAAGATTTTCTAGGAAGGCTTGAGAAAGGGCACCTGAATTTTGTGTCACTTGAATATTGCAGTAATATTTCTTTTTATGGACTGCAGTAAACTTCTCCTGAAATTCTGAATAATAAATTCCTTTTAAGACCTTTCTGATGTAAATTATCAGGAAGTTGATGGATGTGCAGGACCAGTCTCCTGGTACAAGCACCATCCCCACGTGTTTCTGCTTTGGTCATTTCTTTCCCTCCAGGTCTCAGTCCCACAGGTGAAAGCTGTAATTCACCTGTTTCACAGAACTGTTTGCAGTGAATCTGAAGTCTCATGACTCAACTACAAAGATATGAAATAAATTTTAATCCAAATGTGTGTATCAAACAAATCCTTTGTTACTTTTCTTGTCATGTTCAAAGACCTTAAAAAACCCTGAAAAAGCTTGAAACTTAAAAGATGCATTGCAGTGAACTTAAAATGGCAAGTTTTATGTTTCAGGATGAGTTGTTTCTTTTCCTTTCCTATTTTGAAATGGTAAAAATGGAGTAAAAGATTATTTTTGTGCTTGTGATTTCGCAAATACTGACAAATATATTTTTTCTGTTTTTGTTTGTTGTTTTTTTTTCCCCACACAAATCTCTTTGTAATCAGTAAATTCCCCACTAAATCTGCATCAGTCTGATCCCTTGTTTAGTTATCACAGCTCTCCTGTACCTTTCCTTCCCCATTGTCTGACACACTACAAGGAGAGGGGAATGCAGCATCCCCAGGGGCTGAGGATTGGCATCTCCTTGGCAAAGAAAAGGGAGAAGGGGAAGATGGTTGTGTCATTTTGGTTGCCTGTGCTTTCTGTTGTGGTGCTGCTCGTGTTTGATTAGCCTCCTTAATGAAGAACATCTTGTTAAAATTAAAGATCTGCAGTATTTAGCATAATCTTGCCAATTGTTAATTAGTGTATTGACAGGAGAAAGGGTTGGATTTCAGTTTTCAGCAGCATCTTCTCTCCTCCCCGGGTCCATCCTGCCAAAATAAAGATCTTTCCAGTCACAACATGTTTGAGAGCCATATGCCATGTCTGTGCAGGCTGCCCTGGAGCACTGGTGCACAGGCAAGATACATATATTATTGGCCAAATCCAATGGGAAACCTGAAAGCAGAGGAGATACAGGGCTGGGGAATCCTTTCTGTTACTAATTTATCACATAGATACAGATTTCAGATCCTTTAATACTCCTTCCCCTCTTTGGGACAGGCTCTGATATTCACTCCTGCTTTTAAACAAGAGCCCACTGGTAGAAAAACTGCTTTTCCAATCTCTGTTTCAGGAGCAAATGTTTTGTTTGCCTTCTTTGTGCTGCCTGAGGTCCCCAGAATCTGATCTTTAGCCTCCCCTAGGGCAGCTTTGGGATTTTTATGGGGTTTCACAAATTCCTATCTCTTGCCTGGTGCTTTTCAGTGCGGAGAGATGAGATTCATGGCAGCTTTGACCTAAATTGCTGAGAGCTCTGCACAACACCAGTCACTGCAGCACGGCAGGAATGGGAGGGGTCAGAGGGTGGTAGAGCCCTCTCAAGTCCTCTGCAACCAGCAGTATTTCTGCTCTGCATTCAGCACAGCGGAGCTCACAGAATTGCTCAGGAACAGGGGACAAGAAAGTCTTTCCAACTGCACCAACCTTACTCTGTGCTCATCCTCTGCTACCTCTAGTCCAACTCACCCATTAGGTTGTGAGAGTACAGCAGTAAATGGTGGTGGCTAAAAATAAGGAGACACAGCTCACAGGTATCACACACAAAGAGAGTTTATTAAATCACTCCATGGAGAAAGGAAAAAACCAGGTAAAAATAAAAGCCAAGCTCTAACTTCAAATTACACAATATATCTCCTTAATTCCCACCCATAGCCTCCTCTTACAGGTTGAATCACAGTGTCTATAAAACTCATCACAGCTTTTAATTGGATGACACTCTTGGACAGGATTTCACTTTGCCATGAGAGCCTTATCTCTCCAAAATTCCATTCTCATGGGCAGACTGACCCAAAACCATCTTATCTTCTTCTTTTTTTTTTTTTTTTTCTTTCTAGCTGTTGGTCTTTCTCACAGAACTAATTTAGCACCTGCCAGTAGGCCTTAGAAACTGCCCACAGGTCTAAAACCCTCTCTCAACTCAAAAATCCTTCTGTTCTACCACATTAGATCATTTTAGCCTGAATAATAAGAAAACTACTTCTGTGACAAAAGGATTGATTGATTGATTGATTGATTGATTGATTGACTGACTGTAGTTTCAGAAGAAATTTTAGTGAGAGTTTGGTTTTAATTTAAGTGTAGCACTGACGGAATTGGTACCAACGAGAGACCCAGAATATACATTTGGGTGGAAGACAAATAGTGGGGAAATGAAGAACCTTTTAATGACTGCAAGGTAAGGTTATGTCAGGGTTGTTGTCATGTTCTATAAATCAGGCAGGGGTGATGTTTTGCATTGGTTTTTGGAGACAGCTGCCTCACTGCCCTGACATGAAAGATGCTTAGGTCTTTAATGCAAGCACCAAACTGCCTGAAAATAAATAGTTTATTAGATCTTCCAACAACTGCCTCTCCTTGTAGGGTTTATAATGGGCCAGCCTGATCTTAAATTTGTTTGCAAAAATTTGTGTGTCTGCTCTTAAATCAGTTAGCAACTCAATTTATAAATAATTGCATTAAAAAGAAAGAATCTTGTAACAGGCTATTTGTTTTTGCCTTTGCCCAGGATACCACTAAAATAAACTGGTCACTACTTTTGGCAGTTCTATCAATGTCAAATTAGACCCCGGCTCATTAATTGCTGCCCAACAGTTGGTGTTATAATGACTCAATGATTTAGACTTTGAAGGCTTTAATTTCTGTTCATTTAATCATCTACAGGCAGGAGCCTGGATTCACCTCCTGGGTGTGTTCCTGACAGGCTCTGCTGGGGCAGGGTGTGCTCTCCAGTGGGATGTGTGAAAACCAAGCCTTCCTTCACTGGATGGATGTTAAAAGGAATTTTAATAAACCAGCATGTGGGGGAAAAAATAAAAAAATGAAAAAGATAAAAGGACACAGTGAAACTTCAAGCAGAAAGAACTCATTCTGAAGATATGAGACCCCAGAGGACAAAAATCAGTAAAAAGTGAAGTGTGGGAATCCAAACTGTTGAACATTTCAGGGGGGGGGGTTGGTGAACTGAATGACTGATAGGTAAATAATTTGTAGATAAATAAGGTGGGTTATTTAGAAAATTATATATTTCTGAGTTGGTCAAGACATGATAGAGGTCAAGATTTCTATAGGAGAGTGATCTCACACAGCAGTGCTCAGTGGACCTTGGACCTTCAAGAACTGGTTCCACTTGTGAGCAAATTGTTCAATTACAGGATCATAGAATGGTTTGAGTAGAAAGGACCTTAAAGATCATCCAGTTCCAACCCCCTGCCATGGGCAGGGACACCTTCCACTAGACCAGGTTGCTCAGAGTCCTGTCCAACTTGGTCTTGATTCTGCTTCTTTCCTCTATCTTTCCAAACCTCCATCTCCTAAGCAGGTAACACTTAGAGATGTCAATGTCTAATCCTTCCACTAAAGTCAGGGAGAACTTCCCATCTTCAACATCCTTAGGGCCTTTAGGAAATAAAAATCAAGTGTAAAACTGCTCCTAGTGCATCTGTCTCCATATGACCTCTGGGTTGCCAGGAAGGTTGGATACCACAGGTGAATTTGTTGTGATTTCTCATGAATGAAATGAGGGCAACATTATGTCCTTTACACCACTTTCATCTCTAAGAAGGAGATCAAAAATAACAGCAGGAATGTTATCCCTATGTGAAAACATCTTTAAAACTTCAGAGTGAGCAAGAGAAAATAAGCTGCTGGTAATCTCTGGGAAAAATAAAACCAATCACTGAACAAAACTGAGAAATCAACCTCCTGCACAGCTCAATGATTTCCTTTGCAGCCTTTTTGGGATAATTCTGCAATAAGAATGTAATTCGTTGTGAACTTTAATACGAGGGTTTAAACAAAGAAAACAAAACCAGTCAAATCAATTTTAGAAAAGCTCTTGTTTCCTGCACTGCACAGGGCTGAGCACAGAGCCAGTGAACACGTGTGAGATGTGCATTCTGTTCCCTCCAAAATTAGCTCTGGACAGGAGCTGTGAAGCACTGTGGCCTGACCCATGACTGCATCCAAAAATATCACAACATCTGGTTCTTACAATCTTCCCTTTTAACTCTGCTGAAGTGTGGACATTTCTGGCTCTCTGAGCAGCAACTAAAACACAGGGGGAGAGTTCAATCCTTCTTCCCTTCCAGGTTTCAAGCAAAACAAAAGCTTTGGCTGGAAGTTCATGCAACTTTTATTGAAGAGCTCAACTGACAGCTTTGATTTGCTTTGTCACCTCTCCTTCCTGCTCTGTCCCTGCCCTGGAGTTGTGCAGTTGATGTGGAGAGACAGGAGGGAACGAGGAAAGGCAGATAAGGACAAGACAATCCAGCTCTGACTAGAGGAGAAAAACAGGTGATGGGATTGGGACAGTTCTTAGTGGACCCCATTCAGTGTTCCTTCATGACAAACTTTGCCATCAGTTCATAGAAGCATAGAATTAGAGAATTCCAGAATCATTAGGGTGGGAAAAGACCACTAAGATCATTGAGTCCAACCATTAACCCAGCACAACCCTGTTCACCACCAAACCCTGTCCCAGGTGCCACATCCCTACATTTTTTTTTGAACCCTTTCAAGGATGGTGATTGCACCTCATCCCTTTGCAGCCTATTCCAATGCCTGATCACCCTTTTGGTGAAGCAACTTCTCCTGATATCCAATCTAAAACTTCCTTGAAGCAACTTGAGGCCATTGTCTGGTCCTGTCCCTTGTTACCTGGCAGAGGAGCCCAATCCCCACCTGGCTACACCCTCCTGGCAGGGAGTTGTAGAGAGTGAGAAGGTTCCCTTGAGCCTCCTTTTCTCCAGGCTGAGCCCCACCAGCTCCCTCAGCTGCTCCTCATCAGACTTGTGCTCCAGAGCCTTCCCCAGCTTTGTTGCCCTTCTCTGGACACTCTCCAGCCCCTCAATGTCCTTCTTGTCATAAGGGGCCCAAAAAGGAACACAGGATTCAAGGTGCAGCCTCCCCAATGCTGAGTACAGGGGAATAATCACTGCCCTGATTTGCTCTTGCTCACCAAGCAGATGTACATCAAAACACCCTGTGCAGACACAGAAGGTGCCTGGGGGGAAAGGAAGAGAGGATTTTAAATCTCTGTTAGTAATGCATGATATTTGCTCTGGGCCTGTCAGTCTCCTCCTCTAGGTGGCTTGGTTTTATCCTCTTCTGTGCTCTTACAATTCTGCCTTCAGAACTTGAACTTTCTTGGTTTTGTCAAACTGAAATGCTCTCTACTGTGTGTGTGTGAGAGAGGTCAGTGGTTTTCCTTTTTTTCTTTTGTTTTATTGTTGTTCTTTTTTTTTTTTCCTATATCTTCCCTTTCAAGGTGTATTCATTGCTACAATGGAGATCTGGCCTGGCTAGAGGTCAAATTATGTCTACAATGTTTGTGTGAGTTTCTGTCCTCTTCCTCCATATTATTTATCCTTCCCCACAACTCCCTGACAGGTGGTTGTAGCCAGGAAGGGGTTGGTCTCTTCTCCCAAGTAACAAGTGGCAGGACCAGAGGAAATGGCAAATGGATATCAGAAAACATTTCTCACCAAAAGAGGTGTCAAGAATTGCCAAGGACTGCCCAGGGCAGTGGTGGAGGCACCACCCTGGAAGTGTTTAAAAGATGTGTAGATGTGGCACTTGCAGACATGGTTTAGTGGTGGCCTTGGCAGTGCTGGGTTAATGGTTGGATTTGATGATCTCAGTGGTCTTTTACAACCCAAAGAATTCTTTGATACCATGATTTTTAAAGGATGCCTTTGGCATGTAATATAAGCTCCTGGTTATAAATGAAGCAAATCTGGGAGTTTAATGCTTTTGACTGACCCTTTATCTGGCAGCATTGGAAATGAGGTAGGAAAAAAAGACCTTGGAAGGAAATCAGGAAGGAAAGGGATCTTGACTGAGTTTTAGGGCATCTGAAAATAGTGGTTTGTCATCTCATAGTCTGTGCACCCTCTGATGCATCTAAGGAATGAATTCATCACCTGAAAGTTTTGTACCTCAGTTTTCCACTCACTACTTTGTTTACAGGTATTATCAGTATCTGTGAAAAAAAAAAAAAATACTGTATGTCAACCTAGGGGTGAGAGGTGTGAAGAAGAGGAAAGAAAAAAGTGGTGCAGGGAAGCCTTTACGTCAATGCTTTATAGCTTTATGCTATAAATTGCATCTACAAGCCATTAGTCAGGACATATAGTACTGTATTTGCATGAAGTCTGTGTCAAAAGCAACAGCTTCTACTTGTGGTTTACATGTTTATTCATATTATAGTATTTGTATTATTGATGTAACTTTTATTACTATACCAGCAGATCACTTGTTGACCTGCAGAGCTGGGTAAACACATGGGCACTAAAGGAGCTGTATTTAATTCATATTATTATCATATTATTATCATAAGTATATAATTCATTCCCTCTGAATTATTCCCTGCTACTATCCAGGGGGTTTTCTGTGAAAGGGTTCAAAGTTTGATGTTGACAAAGGAGCCAGCTCTCTCCTTCCCCTGGATAAAAAAACAAGTGGAAATTTTCTGTATTGCAATTTGTAGATAGTGTGTATGCCTCCCATCAGAGTTTCTAAGGACATAGGAAGAGTGGGGGCAAGTCATCAGCTGGGTTTTGTTACAGATGAATAATATTTAGAGCAAGGAGGAAAGAACAAACCATTTAGGCTGGTTTCTTACACAAGCTTGCCTTAAAAAAAAATTATTATTCTGGCTGCAACTTACTGTCCAGATCTTGTTAACAAATTCCAGACTGGGAATGGAGATTTAATGCTCTAAAGAGCATGTGATTTCTAAGGCAAGGATCTGAAAAACACCTGCTTGCGGTGCATGTGGCAGACTTGTTTAAGCCATATAGTTTTCCCTTACTCTAAAATATCTGTCCTGCATTTTTGTAAATGGATCACAGATGAAAAGCACCAATTGCCCAAAGAAGAAGATCACACAGCTCATTTCGTGAAACCAAGCAAAGAGGTTGCTGGTATTTAAGGTCTCATCCAAATTGCTCTAAGTGCAGGATGCAGCCTAAATCATTGCCTGGGTTTTCCACAAACACTGTAAATATCATGTCTCATTGATATTTGTGATTGTCAGGCTGAGAGCTAATGGAGGCTTTTTTTTTTTCTTTTTTTTTGCAGCTTAGCAACAAGCAGTGACTGGCAAATTCCTCCGCTCCTCACAATCAATGCCACTTTGCTGGATCATTTCCTCATCTTCACAATCATCTGTCAGAACAGCAAATTGACAATGTGTTCCCAGGGGCAGCATGGGGTCTGTTGGAAGGTTGGATGGTTAGAGGATGAATTTAAGCTTTCCAAAGTCAAATAGATCATGTTTTTGGATCCCATGTAAACATTAGGTTGCTTTTGACGCTGTTAATCTGGATGCCTTTTGTACTTATTGAGTTTTGCCTTTTGCATGCAAAAGGACATGCACTGGTTGACTCACACACCAGAAATACATGTTTGTTATTATTGCCATCGATTATTGTGATACCTGTGAACCCTCAGCATGGATTGTGGTCCTGCTGTGTGAGCCCAGAATTAAAAACAGACTCCTTGCGAAGTGTGTGTGATGTTACAAAGCAGACAGAGAAGGGACACTGGTGAGTGGGAGACCACAGGGGAATGAGGAAAATAGCCGGTGGTCATTGTGAGTGGGATATGGCTGACAAAGCTCCCTGAGATAAGCACTGGGGTGGGGTTAATGGAAACTGGAAGGAAAAATGTTAAGTCTACCGATTTAGAAGCAACTTCAGGAAAGCCAGAATTGCCACTGTGTTTTCTTGGGATCACCCCAGGCAATGGGGATGTTGGAGTCTATTGCAAGCTAACTTTGAAAACTCCTTTTGTTAATTAAAGGTGTCAGTTGCCACTCAATCATTTAAGCACAATGAGAGGAAGGATGCTTGATTAGGACCACTTTGCTACAGAGAAATCAGATTCAAGGCAAAAACAGAAGGTTGTACCTCAAGACAGCTGCCTGCTCCTACAGCAGAGAGAAAAATGAGAGCAGCAATTCTTCTGGGCTCCTACAACTGAAGTCCTTTGCACTTGTTTAGATGACTCTGAGGTATGAGTTCAGATTGGTTTTTTTAAAATATCCTATTCCTGCCTATCTCTTTATAAAACTTCCCATTTCAACTGCTTTTACCTGTTCTACCTTGCTTATTTATTTACACTGGAGGAGGAAAATGACTGATGTTTGATAGGATGAGAAGGATTCTGCAGAAAGGGAAGATGGTGTCAGTTTGGACAATGTAGTAGGCCAACAAATGAAGAAAATTGTATTTCTGACCACTGTGAGCAAAGCTGAGTTTGGCCCAGCCAGGGAGGAGGCCTTTGGAGGAGGGAGAAGATGAGGTACTGCTTTTGTTGTGTGCAAATTAAAAAGAAGGTGGAGGTGTTAGAATTGCTACATAGAAAAGGACAACAAAACTAAATCAGATTGGAATTGAAAAATAAGCCATTTTTGGAAGGGGAAGATGGTGCTGTTTGAAGTGACCAAGAAAAAGCAATTCTGAGGATTGGACTAAAGGAATTTTACATTTCATATTAAGGTCAGACAACCTTGTAGAGAAGAAAAAAATACCCCATATTCTGTTTCTTGAGCAGGTCTCAGTGAGTTAACATCTTCTTCATGAAAAGGTGAGGCACTGGTTTGTACAACTCACAAACCAGTGATAATTTGTTTCTGAAATTTTGAAGGAACATTCAGGTATCCCATGTTCCCGGGAGCCTCATAAACTCCTGAGGTCTTATGGCTTTGGAAGGACTTGAGATTGGGGTTCTGAAGACACACTGATCCAGCCAAAGGAAAAAGAGGAATAACTAAAAATGATGAAGATGTGCAATGGCTCTCAGGGTAATTCCTCTGGGAAAACTTGTAGGGACCACATTAATCTTGGAAGTTCAGCTGATAATATGCATAGGCTGGTCTTCTTTTTCAAAATGTCATAAATATTTCATAAATGCAGCTTTACAAATTAAATGTACCATTGGATGTTTATGAGAACAGGCTTTTTGCTCTTCTCAGAAATTATGAGCACTGCACCACTCAGCTGCAGGGACAAAAAACAACCCCACATCTCAGTAACTGAAAAAATGAAAATTGCAAGAGAAAATTCCAGCCTTCGCTTTGGAAAGTGAAGAGAATAGGAATTTTAATCTAATACCAGGTTTCCCATTAGGGAATAAAGTAGTGGCCATACTGTCAGTCTTTGCTTTCTCGTTTGTCTTGATGGCATAACTAACTAAGGAAGACCAATGTCTTCTGTGTGTTTCCAGACTTTTTACCTTCTGTTGGGCAGCAGAAAGTTGTTGCAGTGAGTTGTGTTTTTGATGCCGAGTTGGTCAGGGCAATCTTGTATCACATGGATCTGAATTATCTTGGGGAAAACAATTTCGTCTTGAAAAGTGTCAGATTTTATCTGCCTAAATTTAAACAACCATTATTTATAGGTTATAAGTGCACTCTGAAAGTGCCTCTCCCAGTTCTCCACAGTTGCCATGCTGTGTTTTGCATCATGGAGCAATGTCAGAGAAAATCAGGTGAAATTCCTTTTGGGTGCAAACTGAGTGGGAGACACACTTGTGACAAACATGTAAAATGCCAGCGGACAATAGGACAAGACAGTTCAAAATATAACCTTCTGAAAAGTGCACAGTGTGGACACTGACTCTCCAACACCAATTATTTTGCTCAACAAGGCTGCTCCAGGGCTGCAGGACTTGTTAAAGTAGACATAGGCTGGAGAGCAAACATGTCAACAGATACTGGAAATTAAATTAGAAACAAAGCAGTGAAATGCTGTGGTTATAAAAGAGCACCTGACTTGAAAACTTTCTGACTCTTCAGAAAGTGAATGTGGGATTGACCTCTTCTATAATCAGCAGATTTGATTATGAATTTTTCACTGAACTTCTTATGTTGTCTTTGAAGACCTGGACTAGATTAATCTTTTGAACTGAATTCCTGTCACTGGTCCAGAGGGGAAAAATAAAAGAAAGAAAATAACTTGGAGCTTTCACTGAAGATGAAAGCACCCAAAAGTACCTCTGTTCTTCTGCTTTCAAAGGGACTATTTCAGAAGCACTGGGCTCTCAGAGTATCACAGGTAAGTGAGAACATCTCAGCAAGGAATGGGGAGGACCTTGCTTGGGGGTCATGAGTTATTTTTGAGTAAATTAAGTGAGTTGCACACCTGTCACTTTTTACACTAATGGTTTCCCTCGTGCCTGTTGTGGCATGTGGCAGCACAAGGCCACTGTCACCCTCCAAGGAAAAACCAGGATTTCCAGCTCTCCCTTTGGGAGACACAAGGCGTGAGTGCCAGTTTAGGGACACTTCAACCAGTCCCAGTAGTGGCCCTTTACACTGAGAAGGAGGGAACTTGCTCAGCTTGCTCAGCTGCTCAAGCTGCTTTCAGAAGTTCTCACCTGCCACGTGGCTGATGAAAATGAGGTGTGCCTTTCAGTGGCTGGAAAGAGCACTGGGAACAAAGGTGGGAATCCCTGGCATAGCCAGTGTAAGAGCATCTTCACAGGGAAGTCCACAGCTCTGAACAGCCTGAAAAAGCAACACTG
>JAWWEV010000083.1:2489444-2500662 GCA_035583235.1 Hafferia zeledoni | reverse complement strand
AAAAAAAATTCCTTGTGAAAGCATCTATGATATTTCTGCCTATTGTTTTAAGAAAATAAAAGTCTACAAATGGACTGATTATAGTAGAGAGGTTCCTGAGGATGAGGGATCTGACAGGTTGGGAAATGGAACCTTTAACTTTGAAAGGCAAGCAAGCAGACCTGGGGGGATTTGTTGTGTCACAAAGTGCTGGTCTAGAGACAGACCAGCCAAGACCAGAGGGAGGTGGGATGTACTTTTGCAAAGTACAATTTCTTGTCTTCTTTTTCTTCTCGGTAATGCACAGGAAATAGATGAAATAAGAGGTGCATTTTACATAAAATAGCCTAGAATGTTTGGTGCCATTACCTGAGAGGATCTGGGTTCTCCTCTGGAAATACATGTGCAGTCAGGGCCAGCAGGTTCACCAACCAACACATGGGAATGTTCAGTTGACCCTTTGCTGGGACAAGGTGGAAGGGTCAGAAGGAGGAGGAAAGAAGAGGGGCAAAAGAATGAAAATGTGTGTTGCTGGTGACAGAACAGGCCAGGATTGTGGTTATGGTGTGGGCACAAGGACAAAGTTTCTGCAGGGGAAGGAGAAGGTACCAGTGAGTTCATTTGGTTCCTGAACTGGTGATCCCTGTCCTTGCACCATCCTGCAGGAAGGGGCAGGGCTGGGCCAGCTGAGGAAAACACAAAGGAAATGGGGTTTGCCCTAAAGTACAGACTGAGCTGTGCTTGCCAAACAAGGACAATATTCACAGCCACTCTGTGTTGGGCTTAGCAATTAAGTTGTCACAGCACATTTAATGCAGTGCTGGGTTAACAGTTGGACTCGATGATCTTAGAGGTCTTTTCCATCCTAAATGATTCCTGATTCTGTTGACCCTCATTCTTTCCAGTCCTGTTTCTCCATGAAGCACAAAGAGAGAAAACCACATGGGAAGCATTAGAGCCTCCATTATTATAAATGCAGGACAGACTTAATTATGAAATAAATCACATTTTATGAGCAATAGAAATAAAACTGGCTGAATGGTATTTAGGAGGGGCTGGGCACAAAAAGCTTGTACTGAGCATGACCTAGAAAGAGAGGCAGCAATATTTTCCAGTGCCTTGGTATGACCTGTGCATGTGTCAGAATTCCCTGTGGGTGGTAGAAGCCACCTTGGTCATGACAAATTGGCAAGATTTTAAACTCATTCTAAGCTGAGAGACTCGTAGTGATCCTCAAATGGATCATAACTCTGTAAGTCAAGTTCTTCCAGCTTTTACTCTATCCTGCAGGATTTCAGCAACATGGGAACTTGCCCATGGTTTTGGATGTTTCCTTTGGTTTAAACTGCTACTTGAACCTTTTCCAAATGGCTGAAGTTACTGGAATAGGGTCTCTGTTTTATTGATAGTGTTATTAAAATTGAGTCATTTGATAACAAGCATCATGAGCTGTAACAAACTGTAACATGCAGAGTTCTATTACTGGCAAACTTAATAGACTGGAAATTCTCTCACCTCTGATTTGATAATGGCTTTACTATTACATAGTTGAATATGCTGCTGTCAACAAAATGCTTCTGTATGTGAAGCCCTTCATTGTTTTCTCTTTATGATCTAACCCCCCATTAATTTATTGAGTTTTTAGGCATGAGCCTTGCAAAGTCACAGCATTACTTGGTGCAGGTTTGGCAGGTGAAGGAGGGTGTGTTCCATCTTTCTCCAGGACACTTGGTCTTCTGTGATAATGAACTGAGTGAATGGGAGTTCCCAAACTGCCTGGACAGACACACAAGTGCAGGAGATTTCTAACAGCATCAAGCCTTTAGTTAGGCTGGGAAGGCTGCAGGTGTATTTCTTGCAGTTCTATCTGAATCTGCCCAGCTACAGAATTACATTAACTCAATTGTGATGTATTGACATCCCATAATCTTTCCAGTCCTTTGAGCACATCTGTTGACCATTATTCTCCCAAGGATTTATATAACAGCATGAGAAATGAGGTACCAGGGTAGTTATCACAGCATGAGCTGTCACCTTCCTGCTCATGGAAGTCGATGATGTTTGCATCCTGGAGCGCCTGAGCGATGATCCCGTTATCCCAGCTGACAGCAAACAACTGCACAGCTTCCCTGGGAAAGCAGACACTGGTGTCTGTTAGCAGAGAGTCTGTGCCTCCTGCTCCCCACCCTCTGACACCAAGAGCTCAGCACCTCTGCTGCTGCTGTGGTGGCTGCCAGCTGCTTCTGACTGCAAAGCTGCAAAATTTCAACCCATGCAGCAGTTAAAAGGGCAGGAAAAGACACTGAGCAGCTTCCATAATGTTTGCAGAAGCAATAGATCCATTTGACACCTCTCCTCCATTTCTCTTCACTCCAAAGCAGGAAGATCTTTAAAGCTGCTTTAAAAAATTGGGGGGTTTAACTCACTTTCGAATGCTCAGTTTCTTTCATGCCATACCTGTGTTACTTTTTAGTGTGTGCTGAGCAGCTGCAGCATTGCTGTCTGCACAGCTGCTCGGGGCACTGGGGAATGCTTGGCATTAAAGCTTTCTGAGCAGGGCAGAGTCATCAGAGCCCTTGCACTGAGCTCACCCTGGGCTCAGCTGCCCTTCACTTATGCAAAAACAGTGCAGGAATTCTCATGATGCATCCAGGACAATGCGGTTCCTCTGTGGGACCACAGCCCTGTCTCTCTGATCACCTGGCAGCTTGTCTGGCTGATGTTTTCTTTAAATTAGGAAAGCAGAGGAAATACTGAGAGCTGAGATGGAGCACAGAGAGAGCTACTCAACGTGATTGATGTGCTTACAGCCATACCTCATATCAAAGTGGTTTGCCATGATGAGCTATGCTATAGACCTTGGGAATCAGCTGGACACGTTCTGAAAATCAAAGAGGAGATATCAATATGTGGCTAATAGGATATCCTTTCATCCACATAGCACCTAATTTCCCTGGAAGTGTTCAAAAGGTGTTTGGATGTGGCACCTGGGGAGATGGTTTAGTGGTGAACAGGGCAGTGCTGAGTTAACAGCTGGACTCAATCCAGCTTAGAGGGCTTTCCTGATTTCATGATTCTATAATCAGTTTTGAGATTACTCTCTGACCTATTCACTGTGCTACACCTTTACCTTTTCTTAACACAAATTAGATTTTGTCCTGACAAGTGCAAGTCAAGGATGTTCAGACATGGTAAAGGCTCTATCAAACTGGCAGAACACAGAGACCTCTTTATTTTGTAAAATCTGTAGTATTTATCTGAGGTATGTTGCATGTAAGTGCCTTGTTTTTTGGAGTACATCCTTCTACACAAGGTACCCCAAAACATGAGGTAATTGTACTCTGTTTACCAGATTTATGAGGTTATGTTTGCTCTTACACTCTGAGTGAAAAGAAACAGCATTTTATCTCTGACTTCTATAAGTGTGGCTTATGGAATGGCTGATGGAATTCCCCTCTGAGCAGATGCATCAGTGCCCAAATGCCCTTGAAAGGTGTTTGCTCAGAACAAGGATTTTGATGCAAACAGCTGCATAAAAGGATCCTGAAATCTTCCACTTAAAGTGAATCTCATTGCCTGGCAGATTTCACAGCTGCTTCCCTACTGGTTTTACAGTCCCACTGGAGAGCTGAGGAGCAAGAACTCAGGTTCTCAGTGTCTCCAAGAAGCAGTTTTGCTCCTTGTCATGGCCACTGGTACAAGCAGAGCTTCTAAAGCCGTGGGTGCAGGAGGCACCTCCAGCCACTAGAGCTGCCACTACTGTTCAGTGAATACCCTTGGGGTAAGGAGAGGTGGGGGATTCTTTGGAGGAGCTGTCAGTGTTTCCTAGGCAATGCTGACAAAAACCTGCTGCCTCTAATTGGCTCCACTACAAATATTTACAGCTGTGAAAAGAAGTTTGCTGATGCCACCATGGTAGCCATGGTTGCCTATCTTTTCAGCTGCTGTTGTGCTGGTGAGAAACATGAATAGGTTGCAAGAATCCCTTGCTGGCTTTGTAGCAGGAACACTTGCTGACCCAAATGTAGAAGCCAATTAAGCTCTAAAGCTTCTGTGTGTTTTTCTGGTAAGACTTGCCATTTGTTCTGTGTATTAGCAAAAAAAATCCGACCTAAAACCAACCAACAAACCCATGGTGAGGGGCTGTGACAAATCCAAGGCTTGTTACCATTTATATTGGCTGTGTGTATATAAATAAAATACTTTTTAAGTATATTATCAATGTATGAATGAATTCCCAGGCTGACAGTGTCTGTTTGCAGGCCTGTGTACTCAATCAGCCCCTCAAAGTAGAAATGTTGATGCAATGTGTTCTAATATTTGTTCTGAAATTACCTCTCAGATTGAATGTGTACTTACTCCAGATGGGAGGAAGGGAAGAAGATGGAACCAGGCTCTTCCCAGAGGAGTCCAGTGACAGGACAAGGTGAAAGGGACACAAATAGAAATCCTGAAAACAGCTTTTAGATCTAAGAAAGTATTTCCTACTTTGTGGGTGGTCTAAGAGTGTAACAGGTTTCCCAGGGAGGTTGTGGAGTCCTCATCTTTGGAGATATTCAAAACCTTACTGGCCACTGTTCTGGGACACCTGCTATGTGAAATTATTTACTATAAGGGTGGGCAGGCCCTGGCACAGGTTGTCCAGAGAAGTTGTGGCTGCCCCATCCCTGGAAGTGTTCAGGCCAAGATTGTTGGATGGGACTTGGAGTAACCTGGTCTGGTGAAAGGTGTCCCTGCCCATGGCAGGGGGATTGTAACTGGATGGTCTTTAAGGTCCTTTCCAACCCAAAGCTTTCTATCATTACATGATTCTATAAAATTACTTCATCTGCTTTCAAGACTCTTAAATAATGTCCCATTTTCCAACAGGTGAGTGTCCCCAGAGGTTGTTATTCCTTCCATGCTTCAGACTTCAACAAAATGCCATTTTTGGGGGGTGAAAATCCAGGCTGCACAACTGCTTGGCAAACTTAGGAGCTTTGCTTGCTAGTCAAGGACCAGCAGTTGAATGTTTGCAGGAGCTTGTCATAGGCACTGTGAAAGGCATTGACATTTAGTGCTGACTGTGTTTCTGCTCAATCAGATAAAACAAAGTCTCCTGCATTATTGTGCTGGTATTTGTTCTCCCTTTCCCAGCCAGTTCTTGAAAGTGGCTCATGACTGCACAGTGAATTATTAACATCTGCTTACTTTCAGTTTACCTGGAGAAGTTTCCCATGAGGTTTGCTCCTTCTTGTGGGTCCCTTCCAGCTCAGCATATTCTGTGATTCTCTCTGATTCTTGCCTAATGTACTGCTTGGATGGGCTTTTAGTTAGAAGTTGGTGCTGTCAGTGTTGAGTCTTGAGCTGTGACTGATGCTCCTGACACCTTCATGCATGGTATAATGTGGCCACTCATGAGAGCTTTCTGCAAATATGCAAAATAGGCTTACACAGTAAATTAAAGATGAAGCTGAAGTGTTGGGTTTGTATGCCAGCAATCTGTCAGGAGAGAATTCAGGAGTGATTTAGGACGCACGTACTTGGGGAAATTGTGGATTAGGGTTTAACTGGTGATGAATTATCCCAAAGGTGCATGTTTAAACAAACATGATTTTGGTGGTGACTCAGAGCACGAACAGATGATGGTATCTCACTGACAAATTAACAAGTTTGCACTCCATCTTTCTCTAAAGTTCTAGCAAGCTTTTAGAATGCCTAATGGCACTGGAAGACTTGTGCATTTTCTCACAGAGCCATGAGTTTTACTCCACTACAAAGCATTGCACTTAGTTCAAGAGTTGATTCTGCCCATTGTCTCTTGGGCCATATATTCAATGAGTAGCAAGCAAAGAACTTTGGGGACATACAAACCCCATAAGTTTCTTACTTAATTTCTTTCATTGTTCTTGTGATCTTTTTACTAACTCTGTGCTATGTTCTAGGCTCTTTCTTACTCTGCCTTAAATTCTTAACATTCCATTCCAAACCAAGTCTTGAATGGTATTTTTGACTAGAGGGTCTTCAAATTATTCTTGCTGCTGAAAGCACTAACTCTTCCTGTACATTGTAAATGGAAAAAGAAAATGGTTTGACTCAAGTGAGGACATGTCTTGATACAATCTTTGTTGGTCTTAAATTGGTTGTTGTACTCTGGTGCAGGAGAATGAGACATCATCTCTTTCAGGTGCATTTGGCTGCATGTTCTGTGTGAGGAACATCCCATCTCCCTGTTTAAAGTATTACCCTTTCTGTCCCATTTCATTTGCTCTAGCTGAATTATTTAATCACTATTTAGTAATTCAAATTTGGTTGACAAATCTATTAATATGTTTAACAGACACCCTGACTTGATGACCACAAGAAGGTGCATGTGACTATATGAGAAGACTATTTGAACTGTCTTCCATCACTAACTTATTTTTAATTTTCTCCTGACATTTGTGGCAAATGCCCTGTGGTGCTGAGCTGGGTTCTACATTCTGCTGCCTTTTTTATGGTAACACCTGTTTTACAGTCACACATGGAAAGTTCTAGCACTGGTAGCACCAGACCACCAGACCAAGTCATTATTCCTTCACCTATTCCTCAGTGTGTCCCTCTGTCATGTTTTGGTGTCATTAGCTCCTGTTCCACGAGCCCAGACAAGCTCTATCACCTCCTATTTCCTCTGATCCTTTTTCTTCTAATTGGGTAGCTGAACTACTTCCTCCATAATGAGTTCTTAGATTCTGTTTCAATTCTGCACCAGTTTCTTGCAAGTACATCTCACCATCCTCTGTGTCTTGTGTAGTGTTTCACTGATCTCACTTCTAAATCCTAATAAATAATATTAACCAACACTGCTTCTTTTTGTCAGTCAACACTCCATTCCTGTGGAAAGCTCCTTTTCTGATTTTGAACATTTTGCTTCACTCTGCTGTTTATAGGGTTGTTTTGTGGTGTTTTTTCCTAGGCTGTAGCTGCCTCAATGTCATACCACAACAACAAACTGCTCGAGCTTTCACCCATCCATGATTCCCATGTTTATATTTTCCCCACAATGAGATCAGGCAAACCCAGATTGACTCCAGGTGGAAAGGAATGCTGTGGGTGATGATAATTTCTTTCAGCTCCATGGGCACATCTGGCAATCCTGCAGCAATGCAGCTCTGCAGCCTCATCTGCAACCCTCAGTGTGCAGGATGAGCATGATGTGAGCCTGCTGGGTTTATCTCACAGATTCAGCCAGAAGGCAAGACCATTTTCACGTTTCCTTTTAGCACACTGTAACAATCCAGTCAGAAATTCAGCATCCAATTTCCTTTCTCTTAAAGCACTTTCTCTAGGAAGGGGATATTTGCCCTTCAGAAAGGGGCAGTTGTGGTGTTGCCAGAAAACACTATATATGTTTGTGAGAAACCTCCTTGGGGATGTTTAGGAGCTACATTTAAGGTCAGGCCTTTGTCCTACATCCTTGAGACTAATAACCTTGTGCCCAGCCTTGTACCCTGGTTTGATCTTGACTCTGCCACATCCCTACAGATATCCCTAGTCATCCAGGTAGTTGGATGGTGATGGCTCCTGTTACTGCACCTGCTTTGCTGTCCTTGCTCAAGGAGGGACTGTTTGTTTGGGGAGGGCAGTGCCTTGTCTGCCTCCCTGGCTCCTGGCTCACCTTCCTGTGTAGGGTTCCCCCACTAATGTTGCTCCCTGAGAATGGGATAGTGGGTGGACTATCTCTCTATTTTGCTTGGAAATCAGGAATCATTGGAGTTAGATGCCACATTACAGAATAATTGCCCACCTACTGCTGTCATTTTTCCCAATAGGAAACTCCCATAAAAACAGCTCACTGACACATTACAAAGTACGTGAGATAAAGGAAATGTTACTGGCCTGTTCCATTATATGAATGCTTCTTATATAATCTGTATAAATTATTAATGTTTTTTTCCTACATATTATCATGTATTGACGTTGTTCCCAAATCAGTTTCTACCTCTTGAACTTCCACCACAACCAAAAGTGAGAGTGTTTTAGGAGTAGAGTTCTCTACCTCCTTTCCTTTGGTGACTGATAAAGGAAATTACTTTTTGTATTTGGAGCAACATTTTCAGCATTGTCTAATTCATCCTGAGAAGTATTTTGGGGTAGTCACACCACAAATTAGGGAAAGTTCAGGAAATTACTGCATTCCTCATTTTTGAGGATTTTACTCTCCTCTATAGAGTGATTTGCAAACAGTTCAATACGGTCTCAGCAAATTGAATTGTTTGCTTCTTTGCCTTGGGGGGGGTTTTAATGTTTATGTGTGAGAACATGATCCACACAGACTGGCTCACTTATCCTTTTAGTGGATCAGATATACTATTTAAGGCATGTCCAAAAGGGAAAAACCAGAGATGTTGAAGAACAGAACATTACCCAGAAGTGACAACACAGAGGTATTGCCTCAAATCAGCTTGAAACATTTAGGATGGAGCTTCTTTCCTCTCACAGCTGTCACACAGTGTTAAGAAACTGCTCTGAGTGCTGTCTTAGGAATGACCTTACTCAATGCCAGTTAATTAAGGGCTGGCTGGCCCACAATATCTGGCTCCTTTGCTGACAAAATATGAGCTCTGTGTGTAGGATTTATTTCAATGAAAATTCCCTGGTGTTCCACAGAGTTAATTGTAAGACTAAATCTCTTCTTCAGATAGTACTTCCCTGAAGATAAATACAGCTAAGCACCCAATCTTCTAAAGACCCACACTCATGGACTTTATTCTTTTTAAAAGCCAAAGTTCATCTGATGATTTGCCCTCTAAAACTGCTTATCTCTTTTTCTGTTACAAAGGAAATACAGAGACTTAGCTCAAACCAGGCTTTTGAATGGTTGAATTAATGGGAGGTGAACCCAGTTTTATATGCACCCAAACATCCATAATTGCAACAGGAGATCCATAAACTTGGATTTAGATAGACAATGTCTTAATTGGGGAAGGAATGGAGTATTCAGACTCTGAACTTCTGGCTCAGGTGGGTGCAGGACCCTCACATTGTCTGCCTTCTCCATGATCCATTGTTGTTGCCACTTTTCCTGTGGCATGTCCTTTGTCTCACAACAGTCTTGAAGAAGAAAGAGATGGCAAATCACAGAACAGTTTGGGCTGGAAGGGACCTTAAAGATCATCCAGTTCCACCCCCTGCCATGGGCAGGAACACCTTTCATTATTTCAGGTTGCTCCAAGCCCTGTCCAACCTGGCCTTGCACATTTCCAGGTATGGGGCAGCCACAGCTTCTCTGGGCAACCTCTGCCAGGGCCTCCCTACCCTCACAACCAAGAATTCACAATATCCAATTAAAATCTACCCTCTGTCTGTTTAAGGACATTACATAATTGTAGGGAAGTTTGTGAATTTTTTTTTCCTACCAGCATGTATTTTTAAAATGGAGAGTTGTGGCAGCATTTTTCCAAAAGACAAGTACACATGGATAGTCAGCCCTGCCCAGATCCACAGCTTGTTTGTGAGACCAGTGATGGATGGGATAAGGAAAGTCATGTAGTGAGACAGATTTTCACATGTTCCAACTTGACATTTCTGTTGTGGTCATGATTTTGTCTTGAATTAGATGTGTTAGAAACCTCTAAAATTTGAGGCACAACCACATGGAGTTGCAGTGGAATTTAATAGCTTGCAGAGAAATTTAATGATCTCTGAAGACAATTCCGAATTATTCTGAGCTTGATGAAGATCATCTGATCCCACACCACCAGAACTTCTCTGTCTTTATTTATATGACATCCAAATAAATACACTTTAGGGCACACTTGGCTTAGTAACTTTTCAAGCAACATGATCTTGATCTTGTAAAATCATCTTCTTTTTTTCTTTCCTTCCTTTTTTTCTCTTTTAAGAAAACTTTATGAGTGTGTGATTGAAACTAAAACTCGTTTCGGGTCTTCAGAAAGCAGAGAGAAAAGCTTTTGCAAAGCCAATGCCAAGTGGAGGCATTTGACAGAAACACAGAGAGGCCTTTGCAATAGAGCTTTGCTTCCTGCAGCGAAGCAATCCTGGGAACCAGGGAAAAGGAGCATGTTTTACAAACCACAGGAGAGAAATCAATACAGGAGTCAGTGTGAAAACCAACAGCAAATTTTTTTTCTGGCTCAGTTATCCAAGCAAGGCCAACAACAATATTAGCTGAGAGACAGGATGGGGGATGAGCAAAGATGGGATTTTCCACCTAATGAAACCAAATTGTGTTGCTGCTCCTGCAGCTGAATTGCTACAAACACACAGGAAAAAGGGAGCCTGGTAGCAGAATGCACAACCAGGTCCTGAGCTTGTTAAAAGACTTAAAAACAGTAACCATGGAGTATGAACAACTTCCTTGTCGGGGTAGAATCAGTGATGTAAAACAGGTCTGGCTCTTCTCTTTGCCACCCCCTCTCTGTGCCCAAGGCCCACAGTACTGGTGTGCCAAGCTGGGCTGCAGAGCTCTGCACAGAAGCAGTGTCATTATTTCATTTGTGAATCATTTAGTCCCATCATTCAGACTAATCATCTTTCCAGCTATTTATAGAGTGCAGCTGCCAACTGCAAAACCAGTAAACATGGGAATGGGACAGAAAAAACTGATTTTCTTAAGTGCCTGTGCGGTGCAACTGAATGTTTTAACTGACCTTGAGACAGAGGTAGTTGTTCCTTTGAGGCAGAGTTTTCTTGCCAAGGAAGAGTTTGTGGTAACACCACAATAATTCCCACTCCAAAAGACAATATTTGGGTTATCTCTCCTTTATATATTTATATATCTCTCCTTTATATATTTTCTTATTTTTCGTGTGAATCTTCATTTAAGGAGAATTTTTACTGATCTGAAAAGAATCCCCCAGAGGTGGAGTAATTAAAGAATTTTCCTCTATCAGTGAAGTTGATGGGAAAATGCAACACAAAGATGTTTTTTTGTTCCCTCTGACTGTTTTAAGACTACTTTTGTGTTTGGCAGGAAGGTAGTGGAATCTATACATCCCAATGCCTTGTATACTACACCCTCCTGATCAAATTGTAAGAGAGTTCCTCTGTTTTCAGGGCCTGCAAATGACAGGATTCAACCTCTAATTATAGAAGCATAAAAAATCATGGAATGGTTTGGGTGGGAAGGAACCTTAAAGATCATCCAGTTCCACCCCCTGCCATGGGCAGGGACACCTTCCACCAGCTCAGGTTGCTCCAAGCCCTGTCCAGCCTGGCCTTGGACACTTCCAGGGATGGGGCAGCCACAGCTTCTCTG
>JAWWEV010000083.1:2475773-2489103 GCA_035583235.1 Hafferia zeledoni | reverse complement strand
AACCTCATTTTTGCTTTGCTCTTTTAACTCGTCTCTTTCTAAAATTTTCTGAGCCGAGACTTTTTCTCACAGGCTGGAGCAGCTGATGGTTTTCCAGGCACTGACCAGTGACCTCCTGTCTGACTGGGGGTGCAGAAAAGTCAATTACTCTGTTAATTGAACATCCAAGGCTGTGCCACAACACCTCCTGTGGTCTCCCTTCCTTTAGGAGCTGTTCAGAAGTTGTCACAACCCTCAGTGTTCTGACTGTGGAACATGTAGGGTGGGATCCATTTATCCCAAATTTAGGAACTTAAAAGGTCAATGTCAATTTTAAGCTCACTTTAGAGTCAGAGAAGCAAATACTTCTTTTGTTTGTTTTTTGGGGGGGTTTGTTTGTTGGTTTGGTTTTGGGGTATTTTTGTTTTGCTTTGATGAGGCAGTTTGTCTTCTTCTAAGCCAGGTGATTTTGGAGAAATCAACCAAATAATTTCTGAATGCAACTATTTATTCAAGTGATTATAAATGAAGTCTGTGGAAAAAAAACTAATTAAAAAATCAGTTATGTTGATATTTTCCCTTGCTTATCACATCTGAATCCTTCAGGAAACACATATGGCAAAAGATCACCCTTTTTTTGCCTAAAACCTGCTTGGTAGGCATTGGAGATAAATGTGCTTTTTGCTTATCTCTTTTCCAACAAAAGATGGTCATGGTTTTATCTACTTCTTCTGCAGACCAAGACTCTCTCTCACCATCTAAACAGGGAATAACACAGTAGGGGACTGCAGGAAATTTGACTGATTTCTTTCCTCTGTGTGCATGAACATGGAATAAGATCCTCAAGCTCTACTGATGCTCCCAAAATTTCTCTTCCTGTACTGATGCTCAGTAGTTTTCTGCTTCATTGCTTATTCGTGGCAAGGAGCATATGTCCAATATGCAAGATAAAAATACATCAACATATTTACACATTAATAATTAAATGACATCTTGAAACAAACCAACAAAAATAAATGTAAAAATAATTTAAAAACCCCCACCAGTTGCAAAATGTATATTTATTTTTAAAGGCATTGTAGCTCAATAGTTTTCACATAGTCATGTTGCTGTGCCAGCTTATCAGGCTGTTGAAGATGATTTATCTGCTTCCAATATTATTCCTGAGTTACTATGAGTAGTTGTACTCATGAGAGAGAACTAACACAGGCAAGTGGTGCTTGGTTGTACAATGAGGGATGGGAATGAGCACAGACATGCTGCCTGTGTTTCTCAGTGAGCAAAAGCTTCTCTCTCTGCGTGGGACACAAATGAGACCTTGAAGGTGCTCAGGGAAGGGTCTGAATGGAAGGATTGTCCATCCAGCTTCCCACCAACCACCTCTATGTCCTTAAAGCCAGTAGCCATGCCCAAAGGATGTGCAAGAGAGACCAGGGATATGTATGACACCAAACTTAGGGATTCAGCTACCCCTGGCAATGGTTTTGAGCTTGTAAATGGTTGTTTTTATTCTTGAGTGTAGTGAGAACACGTTCACTCTTCACACCTTCACAAGGCTGAACACCATCCAGAGTATCCTGAGCCATGTGCCAGCTTTCTGCCACATGTCTGCCAACACCACTGCTCCAGGGGCCTGCAGCAGTGCTTGTTACTGAAGATCCAGCTCATTCCTTGCCTCTGTGGAAGCTCAGGGCTGGGATTCTCATTAAATTCAGGTGTCCCTGACTCAGAGATTCACGCTCCTTAACAGTAAAGGACTGATCACCATCACCAGTGACCTCCAGGTGTGAGTTTTCTCTTCTTAGTGTAGATGTAGAAAACAGATCAACAAAATCACTCTGTAAATGTTTCACTATAAACTCACTACCTGTCCAGTTATCTGCTCGATGTGCTGTGAAAGATGAGCTGCAAGTACACGTGTTTATCCCAGAGGAGATGGGATAAATGGACTTGTACTTGTGTCCCTCAGCTAGGCAGCAAACCAGAGAATGATTCTGATCCAGACAAAGAAAGGCAAAGTACATTAGGTATTAATTACTTTTTATGACAAAGGTTAATATATGAAAAATTGGAAAAAATTACAATTTAGCTCCTAATTTGAGTAACCAATCCACACAAACTGCGGTTGGTGTTTGCTGTTGTGTTGGCTCTTTAACATACTGACTCTTGTGAGTTAACAGCCTTCATGTTGGTTTGCAAAATTTGATTCTCACTAACATTATTATCAAGGTTTCTGTGGCATTTTCTTGCTCACGTCCTGTCCCTTTGGTTTGCTCTCTGCAGCAGCCAAGTGTGTCCTTCCCTCCAGGGATGCTGAGAAACTGCAGGGAAAGAAAAACTGTGGGAAGCAGCTCCACTGGAAAAAGGCTTTCTGAGGAATTAGATTCCATGGGACTTCTGATCTGTGCTGGGCATGTAGGAAGGTTTACAAACAGAGGGCAGGGAGGGACATCCTCAGCAGAACTCCTGTGGCTTACTCAGATGTGTCCCTGCCTCGGCTTCCACAGTGCCATTGAACAGTCACTGAGAGATTTATGAGGTGAAAAAAAATTGTCAATAGCACAAAAGTGTTTCTTGCACTTTCATAGGTCTTGTGTGCCATGGCTTTTAATGTGGGTTTGCCCACCACTTGAAGTGCTCATTGAAGCTGGCACACTCCAAAGGGTTATTATTAAAGATTTTCTTCTCATTTAAAGATAAAAAAAAAAAAAGGTCAAACATGAGTTTAACTGAATTGTGGTAGAAATTTAATTAACCTTATTTTAGATGTCCAAAAATTGCTCAGCTCTTTCTTAACTGGTCCATTATTTACAGCAGAGAGAAACAGGTACTTTCCAGATGGTCCATGAGCTCATTTCAGAGCAGGCATCTAAAATCAGATGAGCTGCTCTCCCAAAATGCTTGTTTGAATCCTCTGGCTGGTGACAGCATGAGGGTAGCACAGCCTGTCACAGATCACCCACATATCTGGTTCAGGACAGTGGCGTCACTTCCTAAACTCTGTTGTCAGTGTATACTCTATATGTGACACAGGATTTAAGGGACAGTCAAAACCTTTCCTATGGAAGCCAGATGTCAGGTAGGAACAGTGCAAAACACCTAAACCAGAGCCTGAGCTTAAGTGTAACTATCCCATCCATTGATTCTGACTCATAAAATGAAGGACAAGCCCAGGATAGTCTTGTCTTATCTTCTCTTGGGCAACTAAAACAATTAGTCTTTCCATGCAGTCATAGCAGAGTCCAGGGCAGTGATGTCAGTGCTAGACCAAAATATTTATAAATATTGCTAAATATTTTTAAATCACTGTTGATGTCTTATTTATGCTTTGACCACAGATGTTTTTGTATAGCCAGCTAAGATTAGGCTGATATGATCAAAAGAAGTTTAGAGTGAGCATTACTGCTCATGGAACAGTTTTGGTGTATTCATTCATATTTTTATAGGGATCCTGGGAAATTTACTCCTTTTGAGCTGCTGAAGGAACTCCTAAAAATCAGAAAATCTTGTTTCCTTCACACTGTTTGTGGCAGTTCTTTTTCATGGGAAACTGAATTAGGGTCGCTGCAGATTGTGGCAAAGAGAGATTAATGTCTCCATTGGAGACAGGTCCAAATATGAAACCAATGGGATTGTACTACAGTTCCAAAAAATTTATTATCATTGCAAAACATCACTTTTCCTCGACTCTCCAAGAACTAGGTAGTAGGTGGGAGCATTTTAAGTTATTTGGCACATCCACCCTGTAGCCACACAGAAGGACCAAAGAAGTGAAACAGAAATTGTTGCTGGACAACACATTTCCCCACCAATAGTGAGCAGGAAGGTTCCACAAAGAAGACCACTGTGTGCCCCAGCAGTGATTAACTGGTTCTAGGGTGTCCTGGAGGAAATTTGAGGCTGGAGGAGAGAAGGCTTTGGAGTGACATTGTTGTTTCCAGCTGCCTTATTGGAGGCTCCAGAGAAGGCAGAACCAGGCTCTTCCTGGGAGTAAATGCCAAAAGGAAAAGAGGCAATGGATAGACAGTATTCCTTGGTGCCATTTGCTGGTATGTTTTCCTCTGGATTTCCTGTCTTTGGAGTTTTTCACTCCATTTCCTGGAGCATACCATAAATATGTTTCCCTTCTTTCTTTTCCCACATCTGCGATTAAAGTAATTTAAAAGTCATTTGAAAACTGAAGGTTCTGTGTGTGACACCCACTTTGAAAATGTCTGAAATAATAGGTTTGTTTGCAATCACAGATCTTACTATGATTAATGCATCAAAGCATTGCTGGGAATTTCCTCAGTAGTATTTAAGTACTCTTCAAAGCAAAGGTACAGACTAAAAGTTTAGAGGTTTCTCTCTCTTTGTACATCTTTGTATGTGTTTATCCAACTCCAATGGAAAGGGTTTAGTGGGTTTGTTTTTCTCATCCACTCATGCATTGTCAGCTAAATACAAATTCTCCTGGGGAAACATCTTTTGATATTTGTGAAAGATAAATTTGTCTTGCAAAGAAATTAGCATTATAAACATCCGTACAAATGTTTGCTGTGTGATACTACTGAAGAAATATTGTAATCTAAACCAGCATTATGTCAGGATCCTAAATCTGCTTGCAGGCTGTATGGGATGTGCAGAGCAAGGGCTTGGAAAAGACCACCCAAGTAAGAACTGAGAAGAGCTACATATGAGTTGGGAACGACTCCTACAAACAAGGGGTTGAAGAAATGCATTACATCCAGTAAGAATACAAATTAAAAAAAATTACTGAATAAGTCCCCCATCTGCTGGGGGAGGCCAGGAAGGGGCATCTCCATCAAACTGCAGGGATCTGAAAGGGACGGAGAGAACCAGATCTCTGATATCCTCCTTCTAGAGAAGCTCCAAGGGCATCTTTTTTGATCTCTTGCTTTGTGGCTTCATCCATGCCTTAACCTCTGGCTCAGTGGCTTTTGGGTCTAACAGCAGATCCTAAAATATATTTTTTTTTGTTTCCAGACTCTCTCATTGTATGTGTGAAGGTTGGTCTCAGAGTAGATAATAGAACACATGATTGATTGACATCTGGTGACACATCTAACACATCTTCAGGGCATGCTTAGCACATCAAGTGTTTCTTCCTCAGTCTAATCCAATTTTTCACCCCTTAGCTAAATTGCTGTACAATGCCTCACACTGCAGTCGGAAATTCTCTTTGTATTATTATTGATAGATTGATGCAAATAAATAAATAAACACATCATTCCAAGGGTAAGATACTATCCTGGAAAAGATATTGAATCCCATGTTTGCTTCGGACATCAGAAAGAATGGTTGTAGGTCTGGAAACCAAACTAGAAGGCTTTTTTTTGGAGAGAGAAAACAAATTTGAAGGGAAGAATCTGCTCAGATAACAGTCTTGATATGGTCCATAATCCAGACATCAGTCCCAGGGGCTCAGTGATCTGATCACATGTGTGTTAACACAGCATGGGCATGATTGAGGCTTTATTTACCCTGGAAGCCTAAGCTACCCTGCTTGTGCTTTAGTTCAAAAACTGGGCTTACATTCCCTTTGGTCTGTAGATTCCTCCTGTGCTATTTCAGCACCACAAATGCCTCGTTGAGCAGGAGAATACGATCTGTCTCCATGCGAGGAACCAGCAGGAGGGGCTAACAGCAGAACACACAGTGTGGGGAAGAGCAAACAAACCTGGGCACATTGAGCCCAGCTTACTCACCCCATGCCACTTCAAAGAGTACCTTCTTCTTCTCAATTCATCAGGGGGACCAGAAGAATGAAAATACTGCTCCAGGAATATAGAAGTCAAGTTGTTCCTTCTTCTGCTCCTTCCCCTGCACACTGCCTGGAAGAGAAAAAGAGCAGGAAAGCTGCCAGGTGTCAGTGCAGAGAGGAGTCCTAAGCTGGCACAGAGCCTGCAGAATATTTCCTACAACCTGCTTGTTTCTAATGGGATTCATCTTCCCTAACCTTCACCAGCCAATAATTAGGCATGTGCTCTCAGCCAGTCATTATGTCTCCTTGGAGTTGGTGCAGAGAGGTTGGATGAATCGCCCTCTGGGGTTACTTGTCTCTGTGTGTTGACAACAGAGTCAGCCTAAAAGACTGGCTTAGAACAGACAGCAAACTTCTTGGCAGCTAAAATTAAATTAGATGAGTCCCAGCATCAGCTGCACTCTGGTGACTGACAGGCTGACTCACAGTAAGGCACAGCTCACTATGGCACTTTAAAAGCTCCACAGGAGCTGTGTGTTTCTGGCTCTGGAATCACTGTGGACATCCTTAGCTCTGGAAAGGCTGGATTAACATATTTTGTTTGGCTACACCAGCACAGGTTGCCCAGAGCAGCTGTGGCTGACCCATCCCTGGAAGTGTGCAAGACCAGGATGGATAGGGCATTGAGCAACCTGGGCTAGTGGTAAGATGCCCACTGCAGTGGGGGTTGGAACTGGATGATCTTTGAGATTTCTTCTAACCCAAACGATTCTATTATCCTATTATTCTATGATATGTCACTTTGGGGGCAGCAAATCAGATCCAGAAGCAAATCAGGAAAAAAACAATGCATGGATTATGATCATAGATATATATATATATATATAACATAAATGCAGGTGAGGTAGGTTGAAAACAGGCTGAAATACTGAGACAGAGGAATGTTCAACAGGAGGAAGGTCAGTAATGCAGTGCCACAGGTGTCAATACTGGGACCAATAGCAGGTGGTATTTTTATTAATGATACACATGACTGGGACATCTGCAAGTTTGGAGACAGTAAAAATTTAGGGGGAGTAGTTGACCTGATGGTTGTTTTGCCATTCAGAGAACTCTGTTGGTCTTGGAAAATGGGCAGAGAGGATCCTCAGGAAAGTCAACAAAGGGATATGCTAATCCTTCACCTGAAGAGGAATGAATCAGTGCACCAGTATGAACTGATAGGCTGGAAAGGAGCTTTGCAGAGAAGACCTGAGGAGTCCCAGTGGACACCAAGCTGGCCATGAAACAAGTGTGTCCTCAGAGAGTAGTAAATTAAAAGCCTCTTGGGCTGAATTATGCACAGTATCAGCACCCTCTACTCACCCCCAGTGAGATGGATCTGCGGGTTTGTGTCCTGTGCTGGGCTACCCAGTGCAAGAGAGCCTTGAACACACTCATGAGTCTGTGCTGTGTCACAAGGGTGATTAAAGCCTCAGTCTCACAGGGAGAGGCTGAGAGATCTGGGACTGAAGAGAAGGGAAAGATCCTATCAATTGGTATAAATACCTGATAGGAGGGAGCAAAGACATATCCAGGGTACTCTCAATGACACCAAGTAAAAGGGCAAGAAGTAGTGGGTGCAATCTGAAGTGGAGGAAATCCCACTGGACTTTTTTCCATAGCATATTTACACTCAGAGTGTTCAAGCACAGGAACAGTTTGTCCAGAGAACTTGTGTAGCCTTCACCCATGGAGATATTCAAAATCCAACTAGGCAAAATCCTGAACAACCTCTCTCTGAGGAGATGGGTTGGACTGGATATTCTCCAGAAGTCCCTGGCTACTTCAACCATCCTATTTCATTTTCTGTATATCAGATCTGCTTTAAAAAATCAGAGTTCCAGAATGGTTTCTGTTGGAAGGGACCTTAAAAATCATCCAGTTCCAACCCCCTGCCACAGGCAGGGACACCTTCCATTAGACCAAGTTGCCCCAAAGCCACATCTAGCCTGGCCTTGAGCACTTCCAGGAATGAAGAACCAACTGAATCCGATTTAGTTCACACTTTTTAAAAGATCCATGGTTTTGATGGCAGTTTTATAGAGTGTAGATAAAAATATACTCACATCCACTGCTTCCTCTGAAACAATGTCTGATCTCATCTCATTGCTCAAAGCTGGTACAGCACTGGAGCAGGAAAACCTGATGTATATGACCATAAAACTAATGATTCGCATCTAGAACATGATGCAAAAGACATCACAGACACTTTGGCAGAAAGAAAACCAGAATTCATGCTGACAGGTCCTTGTAGATATTTGAAATGTTTTTCCTTTCAGATCTCAAGTTTGTGATGTGGAAATTCCTGTCTGAATTCAGTCACGCTCCTAGCAGGAAATTTAAATATCCTGTGCCTCTCCAGAATCAAAATGTTCATCTCAGACAGTCAGGTAATTGTAGATACCACTTTTAAGTGTGACTTCCTTGGATACCCAAACCTGAACAGAGACCTGTTTTTCCCAAGGCCAGCTTGGATGGGGCTTGGAGCACCCTGGTCTAGTGGGAGGAGATGATGTCCATGGCAAGAGGTTGGAACTGGATCATCTTTAAGGTCCCTTCCAGCCCAAACCATTCCATGATTCTCGAAACATTCAGTTCTGTGTTTCTCTTTCAGTAGATGTAGAATATACTCCAAGACAGGAGAGGTGTAATGTCCATGTTCTCTTCATTCAGTGATCATTTAAGATTTTAAAATCTGGCCTGAGGGAGTTTTCCCCAAAACATTTTATGTCAAGACTCAAAAATACTTTCTTTTCTCTTTCAGTGTGTAAGCATTCACTTAAATTCATTAAAGCTTGTAGAAATGAATATATTAAACAGGTTAATGATGAATCATTTTTTCTAAGGATAGCACTGGCTCTCCTGTTTGAATTCTTATTTTTAAATTGTAAGAATAGTCTTAATTACATATTGCTGCATGTATAATTTTAGGATAATTATATAGCAAGTAGATTAAGCTCTTATTTTCTTATCATGCCTGAAGATCTCATTTAGTAATTATTTAATGTTCACCTAATGTAAAACTACCTTATTAAATCAGTGCTGAACAGTCAAGACCTTTCTTTAAAAGAAAACATTCTCAACTTTTTAAGAGAAGAATAGACTTGTCAGACAGGCATGAAGCACCCAGTCTTTATCTCTTATCATTTACCTTGGGTTTACTTCAGAAAATGCATTTATTGATCCTGAGTCTGAACAAAGGGATCTCAGAATGTCTCCCTACCCACTCCCACAGTGTGTGTGGTGTGTGGGCTCCCAGCCACAGGATGGAGACACATCCCCCACCACTTAGAGACAAGGAGGTGACAAACTTTGCCCCTTTGAATCATCCAAAAATTGCCCTCTGAAGGAATTTTCCACTGATACAAGAAGAACAGTTTTCCTTTTAATCACCTGAATAGGGCAAACCATCTCAGATGGAATTCTCTTCTGGTGAGGCAAACTCCAAATACAGGAGGTAATGTAGGTGATCCGTCAAAAATAAAGATGACCACCATTTCTCCTCAATATCTGACCTTCTTTCAAATCATCCTGCAGGTTGTGCCTGAAAGATGCCTCAAAGTCTCCCTAGGACTGGAGGGGGGAAAAAACAGCTCAGTAATATAAATTTCCAGTCATTTCTCCCTGGAAGATAAGTGCCTACAGCAAAAAGAAAAGGAAACTGAACTCCTGAAGTATCTTTGGGGCATCAAATGTTCAAGTGATGAGCAGAATTCCGTGGGTTGGGGTCCAAATGATCTATAGGTAAATAAAATCACAGTGTGATTAACAGAGTGCTCATATCTCCTATTTTCCCTCCTGTTTTGGGTTTCCTGGTGGTGACCATTGTGTTCTTCTTAAACAAGTAAATTTGTAGGTTTTTTTAAACCTAAAATTGATTGTTGTCTATATGAGGATTACACAGTTGTTCATGTCTAAGTCTTGATGTCTGTGGTAAATGGCTTAAGCCATGGGCTATCTCCTTATTCCCTAAGAGCAGGTATAATACTCATACAAATATGTCTGTGTGGGCAAGGTGTGGTCTGAGTGTTTCTGAATTTCACTGATGTCTATTAAGCATCTTAATATTTCTGTTAAATCTAGATGTGTCCTTTTACAAAGTCACATACATGTATCAGAGAGTTCAAGCACATATGCTTAAAAAAATAAAGGACAAATTAGTTATTTGCATAAATAAGATGCAGATTTTGCACCTAAATTGTATTTTAACTTAAGCCAGTCCCTGATGTGTAAAATATCCTCATTTATTTTAGGATTCATTTGCTTTTCCTGCAAGTTAGAAAGTTGAGTGAATCCTTTAACCAGATGACATGTATGAAGAAGGTCTCTGAGCATCAGGACCTTTTTTCTTATTAAACTGCAGTTCTGATGTGTGTTTTACATACAGATGATCTACTAAACCATAACTCACTGACAGAGACTAAAGAGAAACAACTTAATCAACCAATTAATTCAAACTTTATCTTTTCAAAGTGGAATTTCAATTCTGGTGATCTATGACCACACCTTTAAACCTTGAGTAAATAGCCATGAATCAGTACAAACCAGAGCTGGCCTGTTTTTTTTTTTTTTTTCTGGGAGGCACAGGATTTGTTAACTTGGGTTTTTGTGCATGCAAAGCTTTCCAGAAACAAAGAGGGCAACCCAAGCATTCAGAGCAGGAAGCACAACCTAATTTATAATAGGATTAACTTTGCTCCATCACCCTCCCCATGGCTTTGCTGGGTTTTCTGTGTTAAGATCTCCCCTACAGCTGCTCCATTTGATTGCAATTCTGTCCATGTTGCCTCTCTCCTGCAAGGCAAGGACTGGTTTTGTGTTTCTTCGGGTTGTTTTGTTTCCCCAGTCACCACACACAGCCACCTCTACAATGGGCGAATGTCTCTTAGTGATGCTGTAGAAAATGGGGGATATTCACCCAGGTTTCTTTGGGAGGCACAAGTGTTGCTGTCCTTATTTGCCATGCCTGTCACTGAGCTAAGGAAGTGTCTCTGTGCCAAAGGAATGCAGCCCTGGGAGCTGCTGAGTGTGTTGTGCTGGATCTGTCTGTGCGACCCTCTCTACAGGCACAGAGAGTGGAGTGGGAGTCAACCAAAGATTAGGCAACTAAATGTAACTAAATATTCAGATGTGTGTTTGAGTTCTCTCTGTGCTCAGTGGAAATCTGTCTGGTTTAATTGCTCACACTCCTGTGTCTGTTTGCAATACCACACGTTATCCTGCCTGAACTTCACTTGAATTCAAGAGGACATGGGTGTCCCACAGCTGTGGTGTCACACCTGCCACCACCTCTGTGTGGGTATCTCAGCTCTCCCAGTCCCTAAAGCTGCTGCCTGACTGTGTGAATAAATAAACTACACCCTCATTAGAGGAGTCTGGAGAGTAGTTCAGCTGCCCAAATGGCACTGCCTGCTTTGGGATTGCTGTTCCTCTTTAGCACCTGTGTGGCAGGATGGCCCGCCCTGATAAAATCTAAAATCCACTCAGAGAATGCATGCAATGACAGCCAGCATGAAAGACATCATGAAAACCAGCATGAGTGCTCAACTGCTGGCCCAGGGTGTTGTTGTGGTGTTGAATGATGCCAAAACCAGCCTGGTTCACCAGACTTCCAATGCACATCGTGTGTTTGGAACAGGATTTGACAGATGAACTGCCAGTCCATCACTTTATACTATACCAGCCCAGTTCCCTTTCACACAGACAGGTCCTTCTGACATAGCCCTGCTTGGGGTTTTGTGTGGAGATTCCTCCTTTGGGTGGAACACCCTCCAAGGACACTCCTGAGGTTGAGAGCAGAGATCTCCCCACGAGCCTTGGTCTGGGTGAGTTACAGCAAATCTCTAAATCTCTACTTAACAATCCTTTTTTTTTTTTTTTTTGCCAGCTTTAATATATTTGCTTCAATTTCTTCAACATAGTGCTCTGTCCTATCTTATACTATGCAACTACTGCGTTTAGCTGTTGCATTGTGCAGTAAGTTATTCTGATTAAAATCATTTGTCTAATCATTTCTAATAATAAATTATTCCATTTATATGATTATGCTCATTTTTCCAATCATTAAAACCTGTGAGACAAAACTGGCTCAATCCCACCTCTGTAATTCCTTAAATTCAAACCACTGACATAATCCAAGGCTAAGACTGGATTCAGCTGCTCCTGGAAGGAGTTTAGAAAGCCAGGGAGTCCTTTCTGCATCTCATGACTCAATGGCAGGGCTTTTTTCTTAAATTTTGTCTAAGCTTTCCACTCTCACCCTTGACAACCTGTCATTCTGCTGCTGGTGACTGAAGGAGAGTCACATAAAAAAAAAAAAAAAGTTGAGTGTCTGCAACCTGTCAAGTCCGTGACAGGTGTTTTTTAACCTTTGAGCATCTGGTGCTGAAAGCTTTTCTGGAAAAAACTGCACAAGAAAAATTGGAATCCCACTGCACTTCACAGCATTTACAGCAGAATCTCATCATGAGTGAAATTAAAAAATAATCTGTTTGGTTAAAAAAATCAATGACATGCTTGGTAAAATTTCAAACTGCTGGATAATAAAGACACAGCATGGTCTTACTGCAGATATTTATTCATTTTGACTATTGGATCATGAAAAATTATGATAAGGAAGGTATGTTTTTACTTTTTTCCTAGCCAGAGAGGTTCATTTTTGGTTCACCAAACCTAAATCACTACAAAATACTCTATGTTATGTTATATGTGATATTTAAAGCTGCCATAAAGCAGTTGTCAGTCTATACCCTTAACTCTTAGCAAGCGTTTTTCTGTAACGGCCTTAGAAGAAGAGTGAAAAAACTGTAACAGTAGAAAATGTCTAAATAAAGGTTTTGTCAGAGTTTTTGACCACCACATTAGTCACATCTCAGCCCAGCCCCCATCTCATCCAACCCCATGACTGTTATAAGAAGGGTTTCCATGGCCTTTTGTCACTGCCACCTGTGTTTCAGGGCTTATTTAAGGCACTACATGAATATTTGCTCTGCTCAGATGGAAGTTCTGCCTTACTCAGCATCGTGTCTGACCAAGTTTAAAAGAAACAGGGCAAATATCACCTTGTCCTTGCCCTGATATGTTCTTTCAGCCATTTAGGGAAGTTGGTGTGTCTTTTTAGACAAGAAAAGCAAATATGTATTGTTTGAATTTTGCAATTCATAGGCTAAGTGACCTTCCCCTGTCTCTACTCTGAAAAGGCATTTTCAGAGAAGAAAATATAAGCTCCCTTTGGTTATGTCTTGAAACTACCAGGAACCCAAAGAATCAAAGAAAATTCTAATGTCAAGTGTTTGCTGTCTACTTTTTCCCTGAAAAAGAAATTACAACTAAGCCTGTCTATAGCTGGTTATCATAGAAACATAGTTATTTTCATTGTACATCTATCAGCATTATCACTGTGATTCCACAGACAGAATTTCTAATTAAAGGGTAGTGTGGATGAATCTTTAGTAACCTTCTCATATTATTTTTTTTTTCCAATACTGGTACTAGAAACTATACTCAAAATTATTGCACCAAAAGACATTGTCTTGGGTTGAGCTGGCAAAACGCCAACTGTCCGAGACAGAGTGAAAAGGGCTCGTCCCCCCCCAACCAGCTAAA
>JAWWEV010000083.1:2454772-2474136 GCA_035583235.1 Hafferia zeledoni | reverse complement strand
CACCTGACAATTTTCAGGCCTAGTCCAAACTTTAAAACCCAAATTTAGGCCCCACCTGGCTGAAACCATGACAGACATAAACAGGACATGGGCTCATCTCCTGGAGATACATTTCACCAATTCTCAGTCATAATACTGGGATAGGACTAAGAAATAAATATAAAAGTTAAACAATTGAAGATGATAGAATCATCTTACAGCTAATAATCACCAACAGAGACTAATTAAGGTCATGCTAACCTCAGTATCCAAGACAGGCACCAACAGGCTTTTAGATACTCTACATATCTCCTTTTATTGATTAAAAGAGAGTCAGGACTGATCAGCTCCAAATTAGATATTAGGAGTCCATGTTATAACAGCTATTCTCACTTTTGGTATCATAGCAACACATAATTAAAAGGGCACTTTGACCCTCGAGGTGGTTAATCAGAGAATCACCTGAGTGTAAGAGTGGGGATAATAAAAGGGAAAGTTTCTTCTCAGTCACTGTGCAGAGAGAATTATCAGAAAAGAGCCTTAAAAGAGGAATTGTTTTAAGGCAAGAAGGAAGGAGCAGGTGCTTCCAGGGGATGATGCCATGGAGAGCAGCTTCCAAAACTTCCACTTGGAGCTGGTTCTTTCCAGAGTAAGCAGAGACAGCCCCATGCCAGCCACCAGCACCTCATCTCCTGATCCCACAGGAACAAATCCATCTGCTGACCATTGATTTGGGGACACAGAGTCTTCCTCTTGGCATATGATAGTCTGATCCTGCTCCAGTCTTCAGCAGAACTGATCCCTAAAGTGGCTGAAAAGCACATATTGGAACATTTTAATGTTTCCCAAACTGGGATAAGTGGGAGATACCTGAAACCTTCTGGCATGACCAGGACACCACACAGGACCCCAATGGAAACAGTTGATCTGTGTAACAGAGACTGCCTTGTCAAAAATACTCTTTGCTGTGTTTCTAGGGCAACATATCTGATGCTGAGGCAAGACATGAAGCACACACCTCCTCCTGTTCCACAGAATTTTCCATTTAAAAAGATATTCTGTTTTGGGCCCTAAGGGCAAGCTCAGAGTTACCTAAAGTTAGTTTTATGTGGGGAAAAAAAAAAAAAAGTTTCTTTGTAATTGTTTCTTATTTATTTTTTTGTCCATAAAACTTAGCAAACTCTCTAGATTCAAGCTACCTTCAGTGTCAGAGCTGCAGCTCCCAAAAAGGTGAAGATCAGACCCAACACATCCTGGTGCTCATTGGTTTGAATATGAGACAATGCCCAGCAAAGCAAACCCAGGGCTGTGCCAGCTGTGCTGTCCCAGTTCTCTGGGCAAACCTGCCCAGTCTGTTGTCTGCAATGATCACTCCTGCAGCATCACTTCAGCCATTCTCCCCCAGTTCTGTCTTGTGGGATATCATCCTGTACTCATTATGAATAATCAAATGAACTTTAAATAACCTTTCATAGAATCATAGAATGGTTTGGGTTGGAAGGGACCTTAAAGCTCATTCATTCCAACTCCTGCCATGGGCAGGGACACCTTCCACCAGCCCAGGTTGGTCCAAGCCCCGCCCAACCTGGCCTTGGACACTTCCAGGGATGGGGCAGCCACAGCTTTTCTGGGCAACATACACTAGTAACTCAATTTATGGATCTCAGGGACTTTCAAGTATAAAGTATTCTGTTTTAATTGAGTGCTATGTATGAGGCTCATTAAAATAATGGCTCAAGAGAATCTTTTGATCATTGAAGGTGAGAAGGGACACCAAATTCTTTTGATTTTGAAGTCAAGAAAGCACAACCAGCCCTCCACAGAATCAGACCCTTCAAATTATGCAGTGGTTCAAGACTGATATGCTGAAGCTCATTTGCTTCAGAGGGATTTTTGTGACTTTTATTATTCAAAAAGTATTGAGACAGATTCCTGAGATGAGAGACCTGTAGACCAATAACATTTTTGTTTTCTATTTCTATTTTCTTCTGTTTAGCCAAATGGACATTAGAACTAATTTGTAGTAACAAGGAGATACAGGGACTGCAATTAACATCTTGATAATTGTTGTCCCTAGTAATTGCTTTTAGCAGAGTATTCCAAGCAATCTTGTTTCTAAACTCAGTAAAGGCAGTGGGTCAGGTAAATGATTCAGCAAATACTGAGGGTTTCATGGTACCTATGGCAGCATAAGGAGCATGTGAGGAGAAGGCACAAACAGCTCATGTTTTATCCAGTACATAAATAAAGGCTTATTTTTCATTTTCAGCTCAGCTCCCCTTATGTTCCCTATCAATAGTGTTTAAGAAAAGGCAGCACTTTAATCCCAAGGTTTGCTCAGAAACAGTTGTTTGGGAACAGAGCTCAGCTTGAGAAGGCAGACCAAGCAGGGAATGGTTGGAATAATTAATGGATTGACATAATTATAAATATCTGGACAGGTATTACAGTAGGATCTCTTTGACAAGACCAAACTAATATTCACGTTCCAAGCAGTGAAGGAAGAATATCCTTTGCTGTCTTAGCAAGGTGTATTGATGTCTTTGCTTCACAGTTAATCACAACTTGGGCAAAGCAAAATCTCAAGACAAAAAATAAGCAGAAAAACTGTAACTGCAGTTGATACATGGAGAGATCCTTTTTGACAAATTCCAAGTTATTTGACTCCTGCAGATCACCCTTGGGCTGGGGGTTTGCTGACTGACCAGTTTCTCAGCTTTGATGCTGAATGTATGCAAAGAACTTTTTGTGGCAGATTCCTTAGCTGGAAAATGGGTTTAATGATACTTTTTTTTCTCTCTCTTCTTTCAGTTCTGGCAATTAAATGTTTATATCAGGGTTCATATCCTGAAAGTATATACATAAAAATACATTTTTACCTATATGGACATAAATTTATGTGTTTTGTATGGAATTTTTGAAACCTGAAACAAATTAAGGTTGGAAAAAACCTCCAAGATCACTGTCTCCAACCATCAACCCACACAGCCAGGTCCACCATTAACCCATATCTTTAAGTGCCACCTCTACAAACATGGCCATATATATTTATAAACACATTACTGCACTTCATATTTTGCTTTCACTGGCTCTTTGAAGTAGTTACATGTCAAATGAACCTCTAGCAGTTGTGAAAGTGGAAAAAAAGCTATCAACTTAGATGGGATTTGTGTTGCACAGCTTTGGATAATCAACATGTTGACATTCAGGCCTGCACTCTTCGTCCCATACTCTCCTTCTAACCAACAGAGGCACTTGAAGGGAATAATTCATATTTCCTATTAGAGACATTTTAGGTCCCCAAACTGTCTTTTGCTTCCCTTCAATTCAGAGGGCCCCAGGAGTCACCAAACCAAATGTATGCACCTGCACTGCACATCTCTGTGTTCAGCCAGAGGAGTCCCATCCCTTGGAACCCTAAAATGTGGAGAAGAGAAGGCTTTGGAGAGACCTTTTTGCAGCCTTCCAGTACTTTAAGGGGCCTTTTAGAGAGGAGGGAGAGGTTTTATATGGGCAGATCGTGATAGGACAAGGGGTGATAGTTTTAGGCTGAAAGAGAGTAGGTTTAGATTGGATATTGGGATGAAATTCTTGGCTGTGAGGGTGGGCAGGCCCTGGCACAGGTTGGGCAGAGAAGCTGTGGCTGCCCCAACCCTGGGAGTGTCCAAGGCCAGGCTGGATGGGGCTTGGAGCAACCTGGGGTAGTGAGGGGCATCCCTACCCATGACAGGGGAGTTGGAACTATGAGACCTTCAAGATCCCTTTCAACATAAACCTTCCTGTACCTCTGTGATCCCAGAGGTCTTTTCCAACCTTAATGATTCTATGATTATATGACACGTGGGACAGTGCGCTCACACGTCTTGTTGTACATGACATGGGAAGATAAAGACAAAACCGGGGGAAAATCAACATTTTCCCAAATCATCCTACAGGGTTTCATTTACAAACCACTCTTACTATGAGTATAATTAAAGTAGCATTTAATACCAAAGGAGAAACCTTAAATAACTTGACCTAGGCAAATCACTGAGTCATTATTCTGGTCTGATATTTGTTTTGTTTAGTTTGGAGGAGGAATTACTTAGATATCATCTGTTTCCTGTGAGCTGCATTCTAAGAAAAAAAAAATTACTAAAATATTATTCTGAGAAAAATCTATTACAAATGAGTGTTCAGGAAATGTGAAGCACAAGGACTACAATGAAAAATGGAGATGCAACCTGTGACTTACAAGGTACTGGCAACAGAAAGTTGAGATTTCCCATAGCTTTATAGGTATCCTTTTATCTTTGCCCCTAGGAAAGATCAAAGAAAGTTCATGTTAATTCTGTTCTTGCTCAGTGCTCTGTAAGTTGTACAAATATTTTGCCTAATGCAGTGTTAGAGCCCTTTGGGAACTGGACTGAGTCCACTCAACACATTGCTCATGACAATTTTGCCTGTGCTTTTTAGTCTCTTTATAAAAGAGTTCTTGGTCCTCGGGACAAGTATTTAAACTTATTATTGTACAGAGCCAGAAGGCAAAAAAGCAGTAATTAAGCAGGAAATGAGTGCACTGATTTAGAATCTTTTACATAAGATTTTTAAGAAATAAGAGCCTAAAAATTAAGTCCAAATACTCATGTCTTGAGTATTGCAAAAGCTTTTGCTATCATGACATTCAAGAGTCAGACTACAATACTCCTGGAAGTTTATAAGACAGTCAGGTCGTGATTTCTGTCTTGAATTAATTAAAGATCCTCAAACGAACTGCTTCTGCTAGAAATGTCCTTGACATCCATGCTGGTTTGATGCTGACAGTGGGTACCTTGAGTCTTCACAAGGTGTTGCATAGCAAGGGGAGAAATGCAACCTGAAATGTTTCGTCCTTGCAGTCAGAGGGAATAAATAACAGTTGTGCAAAGAAGCTGAAGAATCACATGTATTTAACATGGTAAACACTACCAGAGCACTGTTGTCTGTGTCTGCCCCCTCTTCTGTGACATGGAGAACCAGCTCAAATGAGAGAGTGAGCAAATTGCTGCTGCACTTCTTTATTTTGCATCCCCCTTAGCACAGCTATTCATTTGTGCTTGGAAAGGATTTTTTTTTTGTCCATTGGCCTCCTGCATCTCTATGGGAGAAACATCAAATCTTGAAAGCTCATCCACCCTTGATATAGAAAGGGTTGCTTAATGAAAGCCTGTAAGACACTAATTATCTAGTGAGATTTTTAAGTGTTGTCCTTGAAGTTCAGCTGCAAGAAGAGGTTGAAAAACTGCTCAGAACTGAATATGTGCCTCTAGTTATGAAAAAATAATAATAATCTAAGGAGTTAATGCTTGAAGTGCAATCCTGCACACAGGTTGTGGTGCTGTGCTGAATCACAGGTGGAAAGCAATGCCTTCCTCATTTAATTCCTTGATCCAGCCAATGGAAATATTTCCTACATTCTGGTCACTGGGAATAGCAGTTTAAAAAATTCACTATCACCATCTTTCTTTTTAAATGAAGAAATCCTTTGTTTAACAGATAGTTTTCTATTATGTTAAACAATGCAGCTTATTAAATTTATGGTAATTTTGACTTAGATGACCATAGTATTACCTCTCAAACTAAAATATAAATTCCAGGAATAAATGGAGTTCATGACATTTCCAACAATGGCTTTTTAAATCTTTTTCGTTCCAAATGTCTTTGCAACCAACTTTGACAGCATTTTGAACGAGCTTTAGATATTCCATAACAATTACAGAGGATTTAGTCCCATGCTGCAAATAAAAGGAAGATTAGGTAGTGATAGAAACAGGGAAAGCCCTTCAGGGAATTCTGATTTCTGTGCCTGCATTGGAGGAATTTAACCCCAGCTGAAGATTAAGTCCTAAATGTGAACATTGTAAGCTTTAAGTAACTGCTTCAGTTTAATGAACTGGCAGAATATAATATCCTAAGAAATGAAAAGTATCTTGATGTAGCTTTAACAATTGAAGGGAATAAAGTCATTGAGCAGACAATCATATTTATACAAAATGAAGAACAACAACAATAAGGTTGACCATATAAATATTCACCAGAGTGTGCTGGTTGCCCAAGGTTTTTAGAAAGGAAAGAATAAAGATCTTCACTAGCAGAAGGCCTTCCAAAATCTTTTCCATTTCTTCTCCATTCTGCAGATTCTCTGGTGTCAAATATTATGATTAAAATCCTGAATATCCAATTCTTATAATTGCAACACCAGCTCTAGCCCATCTCCTCTTTCTTCCTGACTATCCTTAATACCCTTGAAAGATACACCTCTTGTCTAATGATAATTGAAACTGGATAATGCATTTAATGGAGATTGGGGACTGGCAGACATGCACTGGGGTTGCATAAGCTTCCCTTCCTTAGGAAATCAATTAAAAAATTATGAAGTCTTCTTCTGTGTCTTGCAAATTTGTAAGTTAGTGGTGTGGGGCAGGTCAAACTTGAACTGAAAGCGCAGTTTGATGTGGTATTTACGAGAGAAGAGGAGGTTAAGATTGTATTTCCATTCCTGGAAGTGCTCAAGGCCAGGTTGGACAGGGCTTGGAGCACCCTGGTGGAGTGGAAGGTGTCCCTGCCTATGGCAGGGGGTTTGGAACTGGATGGTGTTCAAGGTCCCTTCCAACCCAAACCATTCTGTGATTCCATGACATGGCTCTACTTACAAGCAAATACACACCTGGAAGTCCAGGGGCTTTCTGGAGTATCTGCAATATCTCACCTGAGTTAGAACTGCTTCATGAAGGCCCAGTGAGGGCACAGCTGAGAAACCAGACAGATATTGTTAAGTCTCTGCCACCTCCCTTGAGTTTTGTTTTCAGAACCTCACCCAGCCTTGGTGCTGGTCAGCCTTAGAGCAGCTGCTCTGTGCAGCCTCCCTGGGGCACAAACACCTGCACAAGGTTCTTTTTTCATTGGCATCCAACATAAAAAGGAGTGGAGAACCAAAACCTGGCAGTCTCATCTGCTGCTCCTTTCTCCTCCTCAGCTACTTGACACTTCTCAAAGTTTCCTCTCAGTGCAGGAACTGTGTTAAAGTGCCATGATCTAGCAATCAAAGTGGCGTTGGATTAAGGGTTGGACTTGATGATCTCAGAGGTCTCTTCCAACCCAACTATGATTCTATAACAGGGGGAGAGATTTGGAAGTGTTATCTGATATCCAGATGGTTCCTATCATTCACCATGTAAACATATATCATGGAATGTTTGTGGGACAATCTTATTATTAAAATTTCTCTCTTGCTGTTTGAAACTCCTTAGAGAGTTTGTGTTCCCCTGGCTAGTCCAAGTGGGGATGGTGCTTCCATGCTACTAACCCAAAAAATCCCCCAAAAGCAGAGTTTGGCTCATGCTATAGCCAAAGATAAAGATCTCCTGCTGTTTGAGACTCCTTTTGCTCCCTGCATGTAAACAACTGTAATGATCTTGAAGGGTTGATAGCTTAATCTTCTGGGAATAGTAAAGGTGAAAGGAAAATGTCATACTCTGACAGTAATTGCATAAGTATGATTAAGCTAAACTACTGCCTACAAACTTTGATTGTGGTACAGCAAAGGAAAGAGAAAATTATTTCCTGCTGCAGAGGAGCACAGAGGAGAAAATACATCCTAATTTTTAATATATCAAATGACAGAGCAATGATACCTCAGCAGCTTATTTATACAAATACATTGGGGGATTTAGAATCATAGCTCAAGGAGAATATTTTCATCGTGCATTACCCAGAGCCATCAGAGCTGTAATTTAATTTGTGATAATGGAAAGAAGAGACAAATGTGGATTAAAATGGTGCTGTGTGTGTGTAAATAAGGCAGTTCCTAGTGCTCAAATACAGCAGTATATATAAAATGATTATTTTGGAAGCTGTGGAAAGACAGCAGAAACATGACCTGTTTTTTATTTTTCTTCTTTACTCTGGAGGGAGATGGGAATTATTAATTCTGCTTAGCAGTGTTTTCATCTGCCTTTGATTCAGTAGTGCTATCACGTCCTTGGCCTCCTGGGGCCACATCCACAAAAAGCATAACCTGCCCCAGGACTGCTGACTTTACTGGAATCCCACCAATTTGCTGTTCTTGAGAACTGGGCCTGATTTCTTCTTCTTCCTGCTGCACTTTGTGGTTGCTTGGTTGTTGCCTTGGCCTTTTTTTAATTAAATATGTTCTTTCACAGCTTAATAAACCCTGTTGTTTGCAGACAGTCAGGGCAACAAAGGTTAATGTGTCACATTTTGTTTCCTAATCTAAGTGTTCAGGCTTGACTGAGGCCACCAGGGAATGACTTTACAGAGCTACAAATTGCTCATTGGTTCCATGAAAAAAATCCCTAGTAACTTCAGAAGAATTGAGCTGATACATATCAAATAAATTCCCAGTGGTTGATAAAAACCAGAACACTCCCTACAACTGGAAGGTCATATTTGTCCCCAGTTATGCCCATTCTGATCAGCTTGGTTTGTACTGTAAAGCTCAGAATCAAATATTTCAGACAAAAAGGCAAGAAAAGCTGAAGCTGACAGATGTAGAACAGTTCCAACTCTCCAAAGAGGTCTTGACCTTTTTCCTGGATCACCCTTATCTGAAACATCATCCTTACCTTACTCAGCTCCTTCTAAACCTGGAAAGGGCAGCTGGGCTGATAAAGAGCTGAGAACAGGCAGAAGGATTTACTAATTTGTTTATAATCTACCCAAATGATTCTTTTTGATTGTGTTTTTTACAAGAAAGAGAAATTTTACAGAAGGGAAGATAGAAAATTGTGAAAATATATCCAAGAAGGATCAATCACAAAGCCTGACTCAAGAAGAAAAGATGAAAAGATCTTTTGTTGAGGAAGAGAAGAAGAGAAGGAGACGGTTCTGTCCTGGGAAGGAATAGTCCTCCTTTCCCTTTGCCTTTCTGGAGCTGGAGTTTAGCACCCAAAAGCCCTGGAACAAAAAACTATTTCCTTGGGCCAGTTTCTGTGTGTAGGAGTGATGTTGAAAATTAGACAATTTTTTGACAGTGCTCATTTTTTTCAGCAACCTTTCACAGGACTTTCAGCAACCAGGTCTAGTGAAAGGTGTCCTTGCCCAGGATGGGGATGGAATTAGATGATCTTTAAGGTCCCTTCCAAATGAGCCATTCTGTGACTCTCAGATCCTCAGCTCTATTGGAACAATTTTATTCCTTCATTCAAGCTACATCTCCAGACATATTCTTGTATATGAACTACAGCCCAAGATGTGAATTCCAGCACTCCTTTGTTGTCCAGGGTCTGTGTTTCTGTTATGCAGACACAAGGATACATCACTTTTATCAGTTTGTCCCAAGACAGACACAAGTCATGAGTCTCTTTCTGCTCAGTTTAGAGAAGAAAATTGTTCTCCTCCCTTGCTGGAAGGGTTGGATTTTGGAGGTCAAGATACATCATTGCCTGTGGCTTTGGGTTGGGCACTGCACAGCTCAGTTCCCAGATGGTTGGTCATGATGGTGACCTTTCCCCAACCTTTGGCCATGTTGTGCAGTTTCTACCTGAATAAAAGGATGAACTGGATTGTGGGAGGGTAACTCTGCTGTGCTTTAGATGGCTCCTTCAAGCACAGAGCCCTGCCAAGGGGTGTTTTTCCTGTGATTTCTATGTTGTGCCACCATCTACAGTCTTACCAGGGATCTTTTATATCAATTTTTTTTTCCCTCACTGGCATTGCAGCAGCTGGGGCTGCCATGTGGCACATAGAGGAGAAATTCTTCCCTGCTCCATGTGAGCCATGTCCATTGCTACCAGCATGGACTTGTCTGTGGGTCCAAGGAGGTCATGAAGATGCTACAAGGGCTGAAGCTCCTGTGCTCTGGAGACACACTGAGCGAGTTGGGATTGTTCAGCCTGGAGAAGAGGAGGTTCCAGGGAGACCTTATTGGGGCCTTTCAGTATTTATAGGGAGTTCATGAAAAAGAAGAGAGTATTTCCCATGGGCAGTTAGTGATAGGACAAGAGGGAAGGGCTTTAAACTGAAAGAGGAGAGCAGGTCTAGATCAGATGTTAGGAAGAAGTTATTTACTTGGAGCGTGGTGAGACACTGGCACAGGTTCCCAGAGAAGCTGTGGCTGCCCCATCCTTGGAAGTGTCCAAGGTCAGGTTGGACAGGGAGCAACCTGGGCTGGTGGAAGGTGTCCTTGCCCATGGCAGGGGGTGGCACTGGATGATCCTGAAGGTCCCTTCCAACCACACCATCCTGTGATTCTATGAAACATGAGGCACAGTGAGAAGTGGCATCAGATAACCTGGTCACATGAAGGGTTGGGTTTCCTGGCTCTGCTGTCTTTCCCATGGCTGGGTTTTCCTTCACCTCTCCTCAGGTGTCTGCAGACCAGACTTCCCCAGTGGACAGAGGCAGGCAGTGGTGCAGCAGGGCACCTCTCACCCACACTGGATGTTTAACTGTGGAGGAGAGGAACTGAAGCTTCCCATCTATTGACTGAATTGATTAGATCTCCTGAAGGAGCCCCAGGAGGACCAGCTCAGGCACAAATGCCTGATTTGCAGGTGCTTATGAAAAGTAAAGATAAATCCTTTGTGAGGGATCTTGTTTCTTGTTCTATCTTTTTCTAGAATCAGTTTTCAGCCCAGAAACTTCTATTTACTCCTCTTTTTTTTTTTAAATTTCTCTCTTTTTTTTTTTTTAATTATTTAAAAATCTGTACACAAGTTCTCTGTCGCTCTGGGAATTTTTTTGTTGCTCTGGGAATTCTTCTCTTGCACTGGGAATTTCTCTCTTCCTCTTTTCATATGCTCACCTGGAATTGCTTTTTTTTTTTTTTTTCCCCAGGACTCATCGATATTTCCACAGCCACTAATGAGGATTGTCAAAAAAAGGGGTTGTTATTTCAGCTGAAAAATAAGCAGCAGAAGGAGGTACATGACTGTAGCAGCAGAGGTTCTGTCTGTCTGCTTTTCAGAGGTTTTGAGCATCCCTTGTCCTGTTTTATTTAAAAGATAGGACTCCAGTGTCAGCTTGAGAGCAGAGATGTTTTCTTACATATCCTTGCTACTAAAAATGAATAATTCAGCAGACATTGAAAAAGAAAAAAAGCTCTGAAATCCTAAAATATTAACTTGAAATTTAAATGTGATGTTGCTCAAACGACAACAAAAAAACAAACTAAAGACAATCCACCATCAGTATGGAATTGTTTCAAACCAGTTTGTTTTCTGATATGGTCAGGAAGGGGAAGCTGGGAAGTTGATGCCTAACATTTCTAAGACATGGAAGGGAAAAATCTCATTCTAACATTTCATCAGAATGACAAAGAAGTAAAAAGTATGGAGGAACCAGAATACTCCCAATTGTCATGATAGTTATTTTATGTCTTAAAAAGAAGGGGAAATTCATTTCACTGAGCATTATAAAAGCACCTCAAGTACCTACCTCAGCAACCTCCATGGTCAGTGAAATAAAAATGGCATGTCCAGTGTGTGATTTTTGCCTGGACACCTCATATCTAATCTAAAATTACCCTGTGAGGTGAAGGACTAAATTTAAATGAACACACACCCCCCTCCCCCAATATTTTTTTTTCCTTAAAGTCCCAGTTTTTATGTGAATATGAATGGAATAAAAACAACCATATCCCAAGGAAGAAGTGACAGGACAAGAGGACGTGGTTTCAAGTTGAAACAGGGGAGGTTTAGATTGGCTATTGGGGAAAATTTATCCACTGAAAGGATGCTCAGACATTGGCACAGGCTGTGCAGGAAAGTGGTGGAGTCACCATCCCTGGCAGTGTTCAAAAAATGTGTAGATGTGGCACTTGGGGACATGGTTTGGAGGAGGATTCGTCACTGCTGGGTTGGATATGAATATCTTAGAGGGCTTTCCTGACTAACCTGAACAATTCTGTTCTAATGTGTTTAGACATCTGAGTCAGAAAGTAGTGACTTTGTGAAACCAGTGAAGAGAGAGAAAGTATTCAGACTCCAAATGGTTACCCAACCTGCCCCTATCACAGCAGCTCTGAGTGAGCAGCTCCACACAGCACAGGGGACTGGTGGAGCAGCTGAATGGAGACCTTCCACACTGGTGGTATTGATGGACCTTACCCCAGTGCTACTGGAGGCAACCCTACACTCTTTCAACTGCAATTTGTCAGACTTCTCCCAGGGGCTCAGTTTGCTGGGATGGCTCCCTGTTCATCAGGCAGCCTGGTGACCTGGCTGGGGACACAAGTGACATAACACATAAAGTTTATAGGGGTCACCTATTTTGCCAGGAAAAGCAATTATTTATTTTTTTTATAGTTGTGGTCATGGCAGTGGCCAATTAAATAAACAGCTGCTGAGATGCAGCTTTCCTGGAGCTTTGCCCAGGTTGAAATTGGACATGCAATGACCTTGGACCATCCTGCTTTAAGGCACAGCCAGAGGACCACGAGTGAGGGTGTTTAAAGGAGTCACTGTGTTTGCTGCCACAGTGTCACAGCTGACTATGTGCTCACCTGCAGCCACAATCAGCCATGTCACTGCTGTCACTGTCCCATTTCACCTTGAATTTCCAGGAACTAGGGGTGAACACATCTCCCACAGTCCCATCTCAGCTGCCAGGGGGAGCTCATCAGCCCAGATTTTGGGCAGATCTGTGACCAGAGACCATGTCTCTGAGATTCCTCATTGCTCAGTTCCCACACTTTCCACCCATGTTATTACCAAGGCAACCTCATGAGCCTGACAGATCAAGAAAACGACCTTTGGAAACCCCACACCCCCCTCCTGAGTTGTTGTAGAAATTTGGCAGAGTGAAGGCAAGGTGTAGCTAATTACAAAACACTCAGAAGCCTCAATATAGTGAGGTCAAGGGGAAAGAAGCAAAAATGAAACAGAAACAGGTTCCCTCAGTGCTGGGACTGTCCAGTGCAAGAAAGTGTAAATCAGGGGGCCAGACTGTGTCTCTTTTGATCACAAATCAGGTGAGTTTTGTAGTCTATGCATATTGTAGGACAGGAAAACTTGGAGAAACAAGCATTTCCCAGGAGGAAAGGGGTGAACTAGAGACATGGAGCTCCTGGAGCAGGTCCAGTGGAGGCTACAAAGATGATGAAGTGACTGGAGCATCTCTGTAACAAGGAAAGGCTGAGGGAGCTGGGTCTCAAGAAGCGACAACTGAGAGAGGACCTTATCAACGTCTGTCAGTGTCTGCAGGGAGGGGTCAGAGGATGGACCAGGCTCTGCCTGAGGGTGGCCAGAAGTGGGACAAGTGGCAACAGGCAGGACATGATGCTCAGGAAGTTCCACCTGAGCATGAGGAAGAATTTCTTTCCTGTATGGGTGACCATGTCGGGGTTTGCTTCCCTCCCAGGGATTATGGTAAGTGCTCTATAGCTCTCTAAACTTTCCTTGCCTTTTTGTAAGGATTAACACAGCTTTTTTGGTTTATTTTATTTTATTTTATTTTATTTTATTTTATTTTATTTTATTTTATTTTATTTTTCATTTTACTTTATTTTCAGTGGGGAGATCTCTCAATCCCTGCAAACTTGCAGCAAAGATGGAGAGTGGCAGCATTTTCTCAGCCAGCTCCCTGCTGGATACATCCCATCTGGCTCCAGGACTTGTACATGTCCAATTTACCAAGTCCAGGAGTTTACCAGAGTCCCAAATCCCCAACCCAGTGCTTAAATTTCTTTCTCTCTAAGAAGAGAGATATTTTTTTTGTTCCTCTCTGAATACATCAACCTAATTATTATGAACAGCTACAGCTGAGGCAAACAGTATCTACAACATTTCAATTAATGTTCTATTGAAAACACTTAGGACTAAATGTGTTCACTCCAGCCCTACCACGCAGTCTCATTTTCCCCCTCCCAATCTGAAAACAAGCCAGATGGAAGAAAAATTGTGTGCAGTAAACCATAGGTTTCCCTCAGGTCACCACAGTAGGGCATGTAAAAGGGATTGACACTGCACACAGCACAACAAAGCTAATTCTACGTGTCTGTTTAGTCCCTACTGAGCAGCTGGGTCTGGGCTTGGCAGAAAATGGTTTATGGTGAGAAGTGGCTTTGTCTGTCAGTGCCAGGTTGTTCAGCTCAGCCTTCACAGTCCAAATATTTACCTGAGAACAGCGTGTGTTGTGGATACTGCTGGTGGTGAAGATTAGAGGATTTCCAGGCATCCACCTGGCATGTTGCTCTCAAAGGTTGTTGGAGACCCAAGTACAGCCCTAAAGTACAGCTTGGGCTGGAAAGGAGGTTCTTCATCTGCCTGAAAGGAGGTCATAGTGGGGTGAGGGTTGGTCTCTCAAGAAACAAGTGACAGGATGAGAGGAAATGGCCTCAAGTTGCACCAGCTGAGGTTTAGTTTGGATATTAGGAAACATTTCTTTACTGAAAGGGTGGTCAAGCATTGGAACAGGCTGCCCAGGGAAGGAGTGGAGTCTCCATCCCTGGAGGGCTTTAAAAGCCATGTAGATGTGGCCCTTGGGCACATGGGTTAGCACTGAATATGGCAAGGTTTAACTGCTGGGCTCAGTGATCTTATAGGTCCTGTCCAACCTAAACAATTCTTTGAGTCCATTAACTCACATCCCTTCTGGCTTGGGACACCAAGAAGGAAGTAAGGATTCCATCCTGAGATGGAGGGAAAGAGAAGCACAGGAGCACAATACACTTATTTCACACCAGACAAGGGAAGAATTCACAGCTGAACTGTCCTCATTCTCTGTAAAAATGCTACAGACTGAAAGAGTCAAAGCTAAAAGGAATTTGGTCAATGGAAATGTAGGAGAGGATTCTGATACCTAAGCAAAATTGCTGGTACCCTAAGCAGCTGAACATTCCTAATGCCAACAGGCACTTCCACATAGGTTGATGAATCTCTCCCCTGAAGTTCAGCATGATAAATCTCACCCACATGGACTAATTCCCTCCTGTTCCTGGCTGGGCCTTTAATTGGTCCCCACATGGTTAGAATAAGATTCCTGTTTTGTCAGAGGGGAAAAATATTGCTCCATGTTTAAGACGTTATTTTATTCCATTCTCAAAGGGTTTCCCAAATGGCATGGGGAACAAGCTGAAATTTTAACAGTGACAAATGTGATTAATATGTTGAAAGAGCTGGTAATTCTGTTTTTCTAGTGAAAAGGCTTTTCTCATCCCAATAATGGAATGCATTTTGAGTTACATTTTTGGTGAAAAATTAGTCAGTACTATAATTCTAAGCAGCTTTCTTTTCCTTCCTAGAAACACTTTTTCCCAAAAAATAGGGGAAGGGAGGAATTATTTGTTTGATTGCCTTTCTAGGTCATAATTTTATATTGTTAAAGCACCCCTATCACACTGAATTATGTCCTTATCATGGAAATGAGATATTCAGTGTATTTCAGGAGAAAAAACTTGCAAGCAGCATCTTCTGATACAGATATTATGAACTTCAGTGAACATCTCACAATAACCCCACAGGAAGAAGAAATCAAAGAGCTCATTAAAAGAACTCCTCTGTAGAGTGATTAGGGCCTAGGCAGTATTTTACTTGGCAATCACTACCCACAGTGTAGTGGATTTATGTCCTAGTTCAGCAAGCCGGGACCAGTTTATCACTATGTGGGAGTGACCAAAGCTGTGTATTCTACACCTTCTATTCATTTCCCAGGAACTGTTACCAATGGACCATTTGCAGCAGCTGCCCAGGGCACACCTGACCCCTCAGGATGTCAGCTGGGTGTTAAAGAAGCCTGTGATAGAGGAGCTGTGACAACTCTCTCCAGGAAGTCCTTGGCACCTCCACACCCACCTGAGGGGTCAGGTCTGCTTATGGGCCAGCAAAAATTCCAAAATCCCCCCGACTCACAGAGTCAGATCCCCCAGTGTGGAACTCCCTGTGCTGGAGGAGGTACTGGGTGCTCCCACCTGGACCTGAGGGAACAAACCTGAGGGGTTTGGGACAGGGGTACGACTCGTCAGATCCAGAGGAGGAGCAGAACCTCGATAGGAGGAGCCCACCACTCCCAACCAGACTGTGACATCATCTGCACCAACAGGTTTTTCCCTTCCTTTTACATTGGACTCAGGGGAACCACGTGGGGCTCAGCACAGGGGCCAATGAACACCATTCTGTTAATGCCCCAGGGAGTTGGGTTACACTTCTGAGTTTTGCGGGTTAAAGCCAATTTCTCTTTGTGCCATTGCATTCATTTTAATATTGTTATCAAATTTTAACTCTGACATCTAATCTCTTTTGTGTTGGGTTCATTTCTCCTGCCAGTTTACCTTTAAACCAGCACAATTTGTCTGCATTAATTTTGTTCCTGTGGGTCTCATTATGTGACTAGAGCCTGTGCACACCCCTCTGGCTGTGCCAGATGTGGATGCACATGTGGATGTGAATGCCCCTCAAATGCATGTCAGGACAAAACTGGTCCATTCTGCCCTTTGGCTTCTTCTGGCTGGAAGCCCAGGCATGCTCACAGGAAAAGAGGGTCTGGAGGCACTGGAGGAGGCCAAGGGCTGGTTAGAATCATGAAATCAGCGAGGCTGGAAAAAACCTCCAAGATCATCAAGTCCAACCTTTGGCCAAACATCACCATGCCCACTAAACCAGATCCCAGAGTGCCACATATACTCTGTTCATGAACACTTCCAAGGGTGGAGATTCCTTCAATTCCCTGGGCAACCTGTTCCAATGCTTGACCACTCCAGGTGAACAAATTTTTTTCTAATATCCAACTTGAACCTCCCCTGACACAACTTGAGGGTATTTCCCCTTGTCCTATAGCAAGTTGCCTGGGAGAAGAGGCTGATTGAAGGCTCCTGGTTGTCCCAGGATGACCAGCATGGTGACCTTCCCAGCAGTTTAAACAAAGTTATCCCTGATAAGCAGCAAAACACAGTCAAACAGTGAAATTCACTCTTCTCTTGAGAATCATTTAGATTTTACCAAACAACAGCCAGATTGCCTTTCCTTTTCCTGCAACAATTTCAAGAAGGGTTGTGACTTTTAAAAATGTTTTCTTCTTCCTGACATACACCATTAACAGTGGTGAAAAGGACATGAAAAGCCTGGCCAGGCAGTCTTTCAAGGCAGAGTTGTGTAAGAACTTACCTCTTTTCCCATCTCAGCTGGGAGTTGCAGCTCTGAAGGCAACTGCTGTTTCACAGTCAGATCATTCTGCTCTGAAATATTTAGTCTTTGATGTCAGCCAGTTGTCCTGCACTGTGTCCTATCACCATGGCTTAGGCAGCTTTGTGTTGTGCTGAATTTAAAGAGTCTGCCTGAACGTCCCTTTGGAAAATCTATCCCTCTCTTTTCAGTGGGAAAGGAATATAAGGTGGTTTTCTTGGGGCTGGACACCAGGAACAGGAGACAGTTGCCTAAACACCATCTTGAACATTAAATATTTGTACAGTGAGGTTGGTCTTGCTGCAGGACACATAGAAAACCTATCCCTTCATGTTCTTGTAGGTGAGAGCCAAGCAGAAAAACATAAATGTCACTTTTAGCAACTCATTCTTCCCTTAATATCTTCTTGGTGTCCTAAGGGGTATTCCAATGTCCTCCAGTTGCTGATCTGGAAGGCCTTGGCCTCCTGTAGGTGCTGGGTGGTATCTTCCAGTCCCATGTGGATGTACATCCCATGCAACCAAGGATAGCTGAAAAGGCATTAGAATTTTGCATTAGGAACAAAGCTCTGAGAGTTTAATGTCATATATTAAATTGCTTGACTGGCTAATTAAAAGACCAGTTGGAGAGGATTAAGAAAAAGGTCAGTAAAAACCAGAAATGATGGAAAAGTTAAAAATCAAAATTAAGTCAGACTGCAAAACTGAATTCAAAGAGGACAATGACTAAAGCCTCTGTGGGCTATCCAAACCTTCTGAAAATCTGTTTTTCCTCCAGAATAGGACTTGGGTTTTAAAAGGAGACAGAAATAAGAGGAAGTTCTTCAAGGGAAAGCAATAAAAATGACAACCTGCCAGAAGGTAGAGATGGGAATCATTGTGATGGCAATAAAACCTTCCTGTGCATGGGAAAAAGTGTCTGGAGGACTGTGCTGTCAAATAATTGGAATTTAAGGAAGAAAGGAAGTAAGAAAACCCCAGAAGAGGCCAATTCCTTTCAACAAACTTGCAGCTTATTTGTTTGAGGGAGTATCTGTGGACTTTTCTTCTGTCCAAAGCAAGAGCCTGACCTGACATCAGCAGGGACACAAAACCTCAAAGATTACTTAAATCAAAGATGTTTTATTTTTGGTTTTGGGGGGTTTTTGTTGTTTTTTTGTTGTTTGGGGGGTTTTTTGGTTGTTGTTTTTTTGTTGCTGTTGTTTTGTTGTTGTTGTTGTTGTTGTTGGTTGGTTTTTTTTTTTAAAGCCGAGAATCTTAAATACCAGAAAATATTTTGAGGAAAATTTTCATTTCAGAGTGAAATGGAGTTGACAGCCACAATCTCAATTTTTCATGAAAGAAAAAGATAAGAAAAATTAGGAAAGTTCCACAAAAGTGTGACTGAAAGTACTTTTTTCTGGACCAGAAAAGCAGAGGAAGAAAGAGAGAAGAGAAATAGGAGAAAATATGAGCAGGAGCTCTTGTTAAATAGTCATAGTTATAAATCAAAACTAGGACAGTAAAGTCATAAGATTGGTCAATTTGTTCTGCAAAGGGAGTCGAAAGTCTGGTCTTTGAAGAAAAGGAATGACTCTAATCTCCAAATTTCACATGTAGGAACCATCAAGTGATGCTTTAAAATTAGTTCTCATGTGATCTTTAGCTTGAGCTCTCCCTTGTGCTTGGAAGGAAGTTCTTGTAAGAACCCAGAGTACCTCATCATTGTATTCTTCTCATCCAGACCTGCAAATATTTTGTTAGTCTGGTCAGCTGAGGGTCATGAACTTACCTATAAATTTGTGATACTGAGCAATGGCTTCTTTGGAAATTTCTGTAGAAATTCAATTACCTACAAATAACATTCTCTCTGTGTTTGTATCTCTCTTTCCAGGTGTATTCCACAGGTAGGGTAATTTTAGGGGTGTACAATAAAAGACTGGTTTGTTCAGAAGAACATGTCAGTCCAGGGATAGATGATGTAAAAAAAAAAAAAAAAGGAGTTAAAATCAGCTAAAATATCTTCTTGTCCCTTCATCCCAAACCAGCAGCAGTTGTCAGTGTTCTGCATGATCTCCAGACAGGTTGGGTTTGGAGTGACCTGAAGGACCTGAAAGAGCAGTGTCATGGCAGCCGGTCACTAGTGGTGTCCCCAGGGGTCAGTGTTGGGTCCAGTCCTGTTTAACATCTTTATTGATGATTTGGATGAGGGGATTGAGTCCATCAGCTGTAATTTTGCTGATGACACCAAGTTGGGAGGGAGTGTCGTCCTGCTGGAAGGCAGGAGGGCTCTGCAGAGGGATCTGGAGAG
>JAWWEV010000083.1:2419018-2454672 GCA_035583235.1 Hafferia zeledoni | reverse complement strand
GGCACTGAGTGCCATGATCTGGTAAAGGGACTGGAGTTGGACCAAGGGTTGGACTTGATGATCTCAGAGGTCTTTCCCAACCCAATCGATTCTACGATTCTGTGATTCTGTGGGAACTGAGGTGCCCAGGTAGATCAAATCTGAACTGCTTGTTTGCACAAGGCTTTTAGGAAGGACTCAGCTCTCACCAGTGAGGAAAAAAAAAGTAAAATATTCCTGCAGGCAAGAGGCAGATAACCTTGTTTATACCGATGTTATAGTTTGCTGGATAATGGGATGAAACAAGCACACACCTCTAACAAGGTTAATGGGTTTGACAAAATGGCAACAACAGCCTTGTCAGAATTGAGGTTGTTTTCCTAATTAATAATTTGTTGCAGGTTATGGCAGATTTAATAACACTAGAGAGTGACAGAAGGGAGAAGCCAGGCTACACCTGCTAGATCTTAAACTGAGGCAGTGAGATGTGCATAAGCAGGATTGATATGACTCAAAGTGGATGCTTTAATTAGTCTAAAATATTTTGTGAATCTCTACAGTCTCTGAGGATAAATGGGCAAGGCTGAGTTAAGGGCACTATTTAAGTTCTTTTCCAGAAGCTCAGGGAAGATGTAGAGGAGGAGCTTCTTCTCCAGACCCAACAATGCCTGAAGTTTGACCAGAGTTTGTGGCAATCTCTGTATCTGCCAAACACAGGATATATGAGGTTCATATTGTCTATCACCCTCTCAAAATCTTTCAGTCTCTGAATCATGTAGAGAATAAGAACCTGCTGAAGTGAAGAGATTGAGTTCACTCAATCACCATAAAATCTTTTAATTGGGTTTAGTTCCTTCTGAGCATTGTTACATCCCACAGTTTAGAGACTGAAAAAAACCCCAACAACAACAAACTCATAAAAAACCCAACAAAGCCAAAAATAAAACAACTGAAAACTGTTCAGGAAAACTTTTTGTAAATCAGGAGAAAATGTTTTTGATGAATAAACAAAATTATTTGACCCACTTCGGTTCACATTATGGAAATAAAGAGAGAAATAGAATAAGAGAGACAGGAAGAAAAAGAAAGATTCAATCATCTGTATTTGACAAAGCTGGAGATAAATTAAAGAGTAAATGTAACATTTTGATTTTTAACCTTGGCTACAGGAGAATGATGGAGTAAAGGAGACTCAGTGGGGATTTATTGTTTTCTACAACTCCCTGTAGCCAGGGGAGGGTCAGTCTCTTCCCACAAGTAAGAAGAGATGCAATAAGTGCAAATGGCCATAATTGCACCATGGGAGGTTTAATTTGGATGTTAGGAAAAATTCCTGCATGGAAAGAGTTGAATTTTTCTAATATGAAGTAACCTGACTTCAACTTCCAGCCCCTCCTCTTGTGTTTTGTAAAATTAGGATAAAGAGCTTATTAGAAGGCCTTATTTCCTTCCAATGTATTATATATTATATGCCCATTATCAGTCCCCTCTAAGTCAGTTTGTGATAACCAGATTTTTTTTTTTTGTCTTTCTCTAATTTATAAAACTACATACAATTTTAATAGAAATCTCTCTACTGGTGTTATTTCCTCTTGACTCTTGGCAGTCACTGCAGAGCCAATGAAAACAGGCAGTGAAAACCAGGACACGATTGATCTCACCCTAAAATAAATATCTGAAGTGTGCCATGTGACTTGCACCTGCAAAGTGCCTATTTCTTCCCACTGACTATAAAATGAGCTGGGTCTGACCTGCACAGCAGCACGTGTTGGTTTTGCAGATAAATAATGTCAAGAATTTGCTGTAAGCTTTAATAAGTTTTCTATTTTTCCAGCAGTAGTTCACAAGGACGTGCAGCTTTCCTGGAGGAATTCCACAAAAACAGTATGGACAGCAAAAAATAACACATTATTCTCCTCTTCATACAGGCAAAAACTGCTCCAACTCTTTTTTTTTGCATAAATAGACAAAGAGGTTCACATTGAATTGTATTTTCTCTCCCTCTGCAACCTTTTTTAAATAACACACAGACACCCCCCCGTTCTTCCATTCCTAATTCTCAGGAGTGGAACCCTCCAAATCACAAGAATCATTGCATTGGTCCTCTTGGATTTAAGTGCCTCATTTGCTGTTATTGGATTATTTGCTGGAAAAGAAACCACATCCAGAAGTAACTGTTTTTTCCCCCTGTCTCCATGAAAGCACAGATTTAATAATGGTCAGCATCCCTGTTAATGCTGGTCATTCGAGTTATCTCGTTCTATCTATCTCTGGGCCTGCATTTCATCTTCCAGCAGGTCTTATCAGGATGCTGCAGCTGTCAATTAACCTCATTATCTGCAAGGAAAAGTAGACCCAGAACTGCTGGCTCATGTGGTATCTGTAAGAGTGACTAAAAGAAGATTTGGCCATCTGAAAACAACTCTGTTTACAACTGGAGAGTCTGCATTTTGTATTACAGTCCTGAGCTCCCTCCCTAATCAATCCCTTTGTGTGAGACTGAAGAGGTCTCCTCTGCACTGTTTGAAATCATGTTTACATTCATCATCTCTGACAGGATAGGAACCTTGGAGTCAGCTTCCAACTCTCCCTTTTAAAGCTCTTACATTCATTGGCTTATGAACTGAAATGCTTTCCAGCTCCTTAATCTCCTTTAATAGATTTTTAAGGCTGTCTGTTCCCAGTCAGACAGTTGCAGTATTTTAATATTACTCTTTATTATATATAGAAAAGCCTCCCCCTTTTGCTTTAATGGGAATGACGTCTTTGATTCCTTCCAGACGTCACCTTTACATCACTGGGCCTCTGTACCTGAGTCAATGTTCCTCCTGCTCATGAGTGATGTGGAAAAGGAAAAACACCACCAAACCCACAAACCAAACCTGTGTGGGGCTTGGGGACCCCAGGCAGCACTTCTGAGCCATTATTGCTTTGCCCTTGCTTGTGTTGCACAGGCTCCCCATGTGCAGCTCAGGGACATGGCAAGGCAGAGATAACAAGCCCAGCTCCAAAGCTGCCAGAAAGCAGAAGGCAAAACACTCTGTAACAAATTCCAGGTGCTCAGGGGCAGCCCAGCTTCGATTTGCTGTATGTCACAATTTTTTGCTGTTCCACAGTCATCATAGTCATCATTTCCTGATTCTGAGCCAGGCATTTTTTACCATGGGGGTGGTGAAGCATTGGAGCATGGCCAGAAAAACTGTGGCTGTCCCATTCCTGGAAGTGTCCAAGGCCAGGTTGGATGGGGCTTGGAGCAACCTGGGCTAGTGGAACATGTCCCTGCCCATGGCAGGGATGGTTGGACAAGACGACCTTTAGAGGTCCCTTCCAGCCCAAGCCATTCCATGATTCCATCATTCTTTCTTCATCCTCAGTTGCCTGAGATAAAAGAGACTCTTGTGATACTGGACATGTTCACATGATGTTGGACATGTTACAAGGCCCTTGGAGGACCACTGGATGTTTTTGATTTTGGATTGCTCTGGAATGACATTTCCCCCATTTTCCCTGGTTGTGGTAATCACACAGCTGAGATGTTTGTAGGCTTAAATTTGCTTTACAGCACCAGAGAGGGACAAAACCCCAGAGGTTCATAGATGATAAGATATTGAAAATTGCTGCTTTAGATCTACACTGAAGGCAACAAGAAAATTGCCAAACTGCTTAGTTGGGTTTTCTGGCTCCTTCATGATGAACAGTGACCATGGGCAACACTACTCCTAGTTTCCAAGGCCAGGCTACTTAGGAAGCTCCCTGTAGGAAATAGAGGCACCTAAATGCCTTTTCCAAGAGGAAATGGCCTGAAAGGTTGTCAGGGTTCAGATTGGACATCAGGAAGAATTTCTTCCCTGAAAAGGCGGTCAGGCATTGGAATGGAGGCCCAGGGAGGTGGTGGAGTCACCACCCCTGGAACTGTTCAAGAAATAACTGGATGTGGCACTCAGTGCTATGGTCTCGTTGCCAAGGCTGTGTTCAGTCAAAGGTTGGACTCAATGGTCTTGGTGGTCTTTTCCAGCCTTAAGGATTCTTTGATTTTATTCTGTGATTCTTTAAAATCCTTGTGTGATCATCATAAAATACTCCCCTTTCCTTCTATTTTTGTTCTCTAACATGTCATTTAATTCACTTGTGCAGGAAAAATACTTTTATGTTTGGAATTAGTCTAAATACAAAAGAAAGAGGGCATGAGGCTGTCTGGGCATCTCTGTGACCATCTATCCCTTCTCTATCAGTGAATCATCCACGGGGTGATGTGCTCTTTGCAGGGACTGCACTCCTCTCCTGAGCCACAGCTTTTTGGGGATGCAGAACACCAACCCTGTTCTCACTGCCTGACAGCACTGCAGGGCTCTGTGACAAACCACGGAGGATAATTATTATTTCATCAACACTTTGTTTGTTTTTCAGGAACCCCCAGGCTCTTTGCTCCCCCCACGGAGTTAATTCTGATTCAAACTGTGAATTTCTGCCTGTGATTCCTTCGGAGATGCCCTGAAGTGCTTCAAATGGGAATGATCACTGGTAATTTTGCTTGGAGACAATTCTGTGCAATCTAAATGATTGTGTTAAGCCAGCCTGCTCACCTGTCATGATTTGGAAAGCTCTTAAAAACAAAACAAAACAAAACAAAACAAAACAAAACAAAAAAAACCCCAAACCAAAAAACCCCAACAACCTGAAAGAGATGTCCACAAAAATCACAGCTCTAAAGCTTATAAAGTCTTTATTGTTAGTGATGACATTTTGGTTATGGGTTGGTTTTTTTTCCTAGATTTCCAATCCCTGTTCATTCAGAGCATTTCATTATGGTCCTAAGTGTAAAAGAGCAGAATTTGTAGAATGATGTGCTTTATTGCTCATGAAAAAAAGAACTAGGAATGAATAAAAGGAACATTTGGAGTTGGAGGCACTGCAGCTGGATTGTGTTTTCATGCTCAGTGCAGAAAACTGCAACATGCTCTGATGTGACTGCTCCATGGCTCACTGAAACATTGATCAGCAGAGGAGATGCTTCAAAATTAGCTGTGATAGTCACAACTATATGGAAAACCAACTTTCATTTTGGCCTCTTCATGATGATGGCAAAGTTTTCATAGAAGGTGGGTTACCCTGGGCTGAAGTGCCCCAAGAAAACAGCTCTATCCAGGGGCTCTGCAGGTACAGCTCATGTGTGTGTGTCATCAGATGCTTCCACAAGATGGGAGAAAAACACTCTGTGGTTCACAGTTGTTTTGGTGGTACCATAATTGCCATGTTTAAATGGGTAGACTAAGGTAGAGAAGGAGAAATAGGCCAATAGTCACTGTCAAGAAAACACCTGTATCCAGGGGTTCTGCAGGTACAACTCATGTGTGTGTGTCATCATGTGCTTCCATGAGATGGGAGAAAAATACTCTGTGGTTCACAGTTGTTTTGGTGGTACCATAATTGCCATTTTTAACTGGGTAGACTGAGATAGAGAAGGAGAAATAGGTCAATAGTCACTGTCACAATTTCAGCTCAGATCTTCTGTGCATCAGACACAGCCATCACCTCAGAAAAGTAATAACCTCAGCTTAATCCTTAATGCATTTGCAGGATGTATATTTATTGCTTAAAAAAAATACGTGGAGAAGTTGTTTTGAAAGGCTGAATGGTGCTATAGCAATTTGCAATATGTGAATTTATACTGCCTGGAGATCTAATGGTATTAAGTCTGCATGTATTTGGGGCAAAGCCAAGGATCTCATGGGAGACATCTGAGGGCTGTGCTTTATCTTTGGCTGTGAAAGCACTGGGAAAAAGCAGGAGCAGTGTGTATTAGAACAGAAATTATTGACCTCATTTGCACTGGGTGTATGTACATATGGAAGAGGAGGCTGTGGTGATAGTCCCTCCACATTTAAATGTGTAAACATTTATACTGCAGACATCTTCACTTGGTGGAATAAACTCATCTTTTACTTTCAGTGGAGAGAACCTATTTTAAGAATTTCTTTACTGAGAGGAATGACTTTTATCTGTACCAGTGTTTCAAAACGCTTTCATTCACCACTTCTTGTAGGGATGGTGGTAGGTTTGCTCCTGAGGGTTGTGAGACACTCAGATATCACAGATCATGGAAACCTGGAAACATGGAATGTTTTGAGTTGGAAGGGACCTTAAAGAACATCTAGTTCCAAACCCAAACGGCACTGCAGGAGCTTCTGGAATAATGTGAGTCAGAGGAACACCTGACTGAGTCTCTTCTTTGGAAAGGTCTAGAGAACAAGCATGAGGTGACAGAAAGAAGTGAAATACAACACACAGGCAGATCATAGAATGACTTGGGTTGGAAGGGATCTCAGAGATCACCTCATTCCACACCTCTGCCATGGGCAGGGACACCTTCCACTAGCCCAGGTTGCTCAGAGCCCTGTCCAACCTGGCCTTGGACACTTCTAGGGATGGGGTAGCCACAGCTACTCTGGGCAACCTGTGCCAGGGTCTGCCCACCCTCAGAGGGAATTTCTTCCTAAGCTCTAATGTAAATCCCTCCTCTTTCAGTTCAAAGTGATTCCCTCTTTACCTGTCACTATCTGCCTGTGTCCAATCTCACTCTAATGAAATGACCAAACCAGCATCTGTAAAGCAGCAGCACAGGTGGACAGAAGGCAGAGAAATGACAAAGAGAAGAGAAATGCAAACAGCTACAATTGGATCAAGTGCAAAGATCAGAACTGATGGAAGAAAAGATGCTGTAACCTTTATACAAGGGTTTAGACTAAATTGAGTAAGGAAGGAATTAGGTTGGAAGGCAGACATTTAGTGAATTCATGGTATGTTGATTAAGGAAAAAAAGGACAAAAAAAGACAAAAAAGATTTGCCCTGGGCATAGGTAGCATCTGATTCTTGCTAATCTTGCTATTACAGGGGAAAAAAAAGTCTTCATAAGCTACCAATTTTTTTAGGATGAGAATGTGTTATATCTACCTTCTGTTGTGTCAGATTGCTACAGTCAGACAATGCTTTGATTGAACAGAGAGCAGAAACAAAGCTGGTATTTAAAATAAGCAGCATGTGAAGAACTCTCTATTTCAAATTTCAAATATATGCAGAGTTACTCTAAATTCTGAGATAGTGTTGCTCTGACAAAAATACAAAAGAAGTTATATCAAACCCATTGACTTCATGCACTGTTTATTGTAAGACTATGTAAAGCAAGTATAAATGATTAATAAAAATGGAAGTGAGATAGCTCAGAGATAAAAGAGAGTGCTAAAGAACCACTTTTGGAGCTTCCCCATGAAGTGCCACTCCACCGTGTCTTTCTGCCATGTGATGTATGAGGCCTTTTGTTCTGCATGACTTTGAGTTTTGTAATTAACTCACTCTCTGCTTTGCTTTCTGCCACATGTATTTCCCCATATAACTCCAATATTAAACAATCCTTGTTTCTGTTGAAGGGGAACATAGAAAATCAGGAAATCCAGCACCTACTTAAAGAAAACATAAGAAATTCAATCAGCAAAGTGGTAAATCTCAGCATAGATTGGAACTCCAGATATAAGTAAGAATAGAGGGTGGTGGCTTTGTTTATTTATCTGTATGTTTGGATATTATTAATTACCTCAGAAAATCAAATTAATGTGGGTTTTTTTTCCAGGATATTTTGAGATTCCATCAGATCCCTTGGCTGTCTCATCCATTTACTTTTCCAAGACAAGGTATATTAGGTGAAAATGGAAGAATATGATGTTTAGGGTAATATATTTTGTTCTTTGCCTTTAGTAATCAAAGACTGATTAAAGCTTTCGAGCTGTAACAGATCCTACCAAATTTATTTCATTATTAAAAGTGTTTCTTCTGGATAATATTGGTGGGGGTTTTGTTTGGTTGTTGTTTGTTTGTTTGTTTGTTTGTTTGTTTTTATTTTCCAGTTTCTTCCATTCCAAACTGTACTCTTGCTCTGTATCAGATTTTATGGAAAAATGTTCCATGTCTGACAATTTATCTTACGAAGTATTTCCTTTTATCAGGGTTAAGTTCCACACCTTTCCATTCATCTGTCATCATAAGACACTAAAATTTATTCAGTTATTGAAGTCAGTGATTTCTACTTGGATAAAGAACCTCCTTTGACTAACAGACTTGTCTTGATGACACTCAGAGTGGGATTCATTTCACCCACCTTTAGATGTTGACAACACAAGTTCCTTTAAGTTACTGGAGAGAAATAGCACTTTTAGAATATGATTTTTCTCATTTATTTGACATGCCTCCCTTAGATTGATGCGATTCATGCACTGGTTTCTGGTGACTGTGAACTGGATTTCTCTGACTAGAAAGGGGTACAAGGATTAGTTCAGCTACAGGAACCTACATTGCAGAAATATCTAACCATGATTAGATGAATCCTTTAGATATTAAAAACCTTCCTCTTTCTCTGGCACATTATTGCAGTGGTTACTTTCCTACTTCTTTAAGAGAGCATTTTTTATTATTTCTGAAGTGAATTTGTCTGCCTTCTGTTTCCAATCACTATCTTTTCTTTTTCTTTTCTCTGCTAGTTTTGACTGACCCCAAGGAGAAATTATATTCTTGCTGTGAATATTTAATCTAATTTAAGACTTTCATATGTTCACATTACAGGAGATGAAGACAGAAGAGTGGGATGAACCTGTCTTTGACTGTTTCCATAGTATTTTGGGGATGCCCCATCCCTGGATGTGTCCGAGGCCAGGTTGGATGGGGCTTGGAGCAACCTGGGCTGGTGGAAGGTGTCCTTGCCCATGGCAGGGGGTGGCACTGGATGATCCTTAATGTCCGTTCCAACCCAAAACATTCTGGGATTCCATGATTTTCATGCTCAGAGAAGGGGAGTGGATTGTCAGGGAGGGTTCAGTCTCCTGTAGGAGATGAGATTTCATATCAATGGACACTTGACTGCAAAGAGTTCCACACAGCAAGGGAGCAGCAGGAGAGAACTCCATCAGAAGGCAAAGGGAAAAGATTCTTACCTTTGTTATATTTGATTTAAGAAAACTGGCCTTCAGCCAAATGCAGGGGAAGAATATTTACACAGAAAATAAAAAATAGAGGGGAAAAAGCAGGGGGAAAAAAGAACATATCTGAATGTAATCAGTAGCCATGCCCCAGTGACAAAGCATATCCATTATTTCTCAGTCTGGCTCACTAAATGATGATGAAATACTGCCAGCAATAGTCACAGCTATTCCCTTTGTGCAAGCACAAGGAGAAGATACTCTGTAATGGTTAAAGTTGCATTTTTGATCCCTGACTCATCTTGGAAGGTACAATTTGACATATAAATGCTACACAGGACTTTGGACCCAAGACAATGTATTAAGAAAAAACTGAATATATGTAATAAAAAGAATGAGAAATTGAGACAGTGAGGAAGTTCTGAGAGAAATATGAACAAACACATTTTATTCTCTAGATAAAAGATTTCCTCATCCCACATACAGAATGGCATCAAGTAAAAGAGCCAGGAGCATCAGTTCCTCAAGAGAGACCTCCAGGAGTGGAATTTGCAGATGTTGCCATAAAACCTTTCCACAGGGGTGTGGCCCACACAGGTTTGATGGTCAGGCCAACCACAGACCTTCTCCAGTCCTCAACAGAGTCTTATTTGCTTCCATTTTCTCCTCTTCTGAAGGAAAAGAGATCTGTTGGTCTTCTGTAGCTGAAAATTTTTCCAGTTCTCCTCCTTCAATGGTGGAGAAGAATCTCCATCCAAAGATGTTTTCATGCAAAAAGAGAAGACAACATTGGACTGAAGTTATTTTGGGAGCCAGAATCAAATATGTTGAGCACTGTTGGATGATCCTCACCTCATAGAGAGGAGACCAGCAGGGAATTTAACTCAAGGCATCCTGTCAGATAAATTAGAAGAAAAACCCTTGACTGCAGGGTTAGGGGAGCAAATCTGTCTGTGCCTCAAGATAAAGGAAGGCAGAATCATTCCAAGTGACAAAATCAGCTTATAAATCAAGGTAGTTTAGATGGGGAATGTGACTTTTGAATTCAGCCACAAGTTGGTCATTAATAATTCCAGAAAAAACTGTCTAAGGAGGATGTAACATGGCTTTTGGCTGCTGAGAAAGACCACTGTCTGGAAGATGAAAGAAGGTGTGTGTGTGCCAGCTGGGGATGGCAGCTGGATAGATCAGTGACTTCTTCCTTAAATTTGCTTCAGCAGAGTCTTTATTGCACTTTAATTAATGAGAAATTGTTTAGGCCAGGGCTAAAAAGCAGCAAATCCTCAAAGCATCAATCTGCAGCACAAAAATTCTCATGTGGACTCACTTTCAACATCTTCATGATGTGAAGGTCAAAGGGAAAATTTTCCCAGGTGAATTTTAAGGAAAGATTTAATAAATTCTGATAGATATCCACACTCTTTGAATATAACAAGAATGACTGAGAGAAGAATTCTGTTTATCAGTCACATTCAGAGAGATGTCCATGAAGGTCTGTGTGCTTGTGAAGGGTTCTTTGACAAGCAGGAGCTACAACCTTCACCCTTCAGATGACACTTATTTCCTCAAACATTTTTAGTTCAGGCTCCTTATCTCACCACAAACAATATCCACCACCCTGAGATTGACTCTGATAAGGAATATTCCTTAGACCTGGGTATATTTATGGTTGCACAATTTATCTAGAAACAGGCACAAATTCTTATTAACTACAAAAGCTTTGTGTATATTGAGCTTTTTTATACTAGTAGGTGGAAATGTAGGGAGAGTTATCAATTAAACTTTCTGCAGATGACTAGATATTGATTTCAGGATTATGAGAGAAAGCACAGATTTATATGCCTTGCTGTATTAGTGCTGCTTTTTCCTTTTTTTTTTTAAAGAGTGTCAAAAACTTTGGTCAGGAAATAAATCTATGCAGTAACTCTTTGAGTGAAAAATAGGCTTTGAATTTCTGTTTTGAGAAATAACAAATATGTTTTTAAGTCTTGAGAGATTTTTCTTATATCTGTTTTGGCAATTGCAAAAAATCCCTGACTTAATCATTGACTTCTGATTCTACTTAAAGACAAACCTCTCATGATACTCTCTCACCATTCCTCCAGCAACCACCATCCACTAAAAACCCCAAGACAACAGGAAAATAAGAATATTTCAATGAAAATAGCAATTTTCTCTTCTAAACCTCCTGCTGACCCTCATGAATTGTGCATCTCTCTGAGCAAACTCAAACAGAAGGAAGGCTCATGGTAACAAAGTGAAGGGCATGAATAAGTGTCCTCATGACTTGGACCCTCACAAGAGCCTTGACAGACGTGGTGATCCCTTCCCTGTCTCCACACAGAACTTCTCCTGCCTTAATTGCCCCACGAGGTGCTTCAGCAGGTCATGGGTCACACCTCAGAGGTTCCCAAAGAGCTTCTCAGCACTTTGTTGCTGCTTTCCATTTTTGCCCAGAGCTACCAATACCCAGTCCATCTTCTTCCCTGCCTTCCTGCAGGCTGTCCAGGGAAGTGGTGGAGTCACCATTCCCAGAATTGTTCAAAAACCTGTGGAGATGAACATAGTGGTTGGACTTGGTGATCTTGTCCTACCTAATGATTCCATGACTGTGATTTCTAGAAGGCAGGAAACTTTATTCACCTGTGATTATTTGTTCTTGGATGTAAATGGTCTGAGAGCCAGACCTCCAAGAACAAGGCAAATGGAGAGAGATCAGTGGGCTGGCTCTCCTCCCAGCTGAGCAGTGGGAATATCAGCTCTTGTCTTCCATGTGAGACTTGAGTATCCCTCCAGATACAACAACATGACTTTCATAGGCTCATCATGACAAAATCCACAGTGCAGCTGGAACAGCAGATTCCTCACACACACTTATACTGGAAGTTCTCATGAGCAGCTTTGTTTTCTGTGAGAAGTAGTTCATCTCCCTGTGAGTAATTCCATATCAATTCCTCCTGCCCTCTGAAAAAGATGTGCCCTCAAGAGATAAAATATATTTTCTTTAGTGAGTGCCAAGCGTGAAGACACAGTGTAAACATTGTTGGTCTCCCTTCCCATTCCAGTTTTATGCAGGTTTGGGAAGGAGAGAAACTCCCAGATATTTCAGAAATACCCTGAGAGGGCTCTGTCTCAAGAAACAGAGGACACAGATTAAGGAAAGTCCTAGAAAATTAATCCATCTGCATGTTCAAAATGTGGTAGGATGAATCTTGGCCATGCAGCAATAGAGGAGTTATAAGTAGAACTGCAAGAATGCTGCAGTTTTCAGTGCAGATTGAAATAGAAATTTATATAATAAATTATATAACATTTATTTAAAGACATATTTGTAAAATTTATTTCTGTAAATTATATGTTTATATGGCTGTCAGGTGAAGTCCCCAGTGATGGGAACATGGGAAACATTGAGACCATTTTTAAAGAGGGTAGAAAGGAGGACCCTGTGAACTACAGACCTGTCAGCCTCACCTCTGTGCCTGGGAAGATCATGGAGCAGATCCTCCTGGGAGCTGTGCTAAGGCACAGGGAGATCAGGAAGGTGATTTGGGGCAGACATCACATCCTCACCAAGGGCAAATCCTGCCTGACCAACCCAGTGGCCTTCTGTGGTGGGGTGACTCCATCAATGGACATGGGAAGGGCTACAGATGTCATCTGTTTGGAATTCTGTAAGGCCTTTGACACAGTTTCCCCCAACATCCTTCTCTCTAAATTAGAGAGAGGTGGATTTGATGAGTGGACTGCTCAGTGGATAAGGAATTGGCTGGATGGTCATATCCAGGTCAGTGGCCAATGGCTCAGTGTTCTAACGGACATCAGTGACAAGTGGTGTCCCTTGGGGATCTGCATTGGGATCAGCAGTGATTTCTCCATTAATGACACAGACAGTGGGATTGTGGACAGCCTCAGTTAATTTGCAGATGACACCAAGCTGAGGGTGCAGTTGACACACCTCAAGGATGGGATGCCAACCAGAGGAACCTGGACAAGCTCAAGAGTGGTCAAACCTCATGAAGATTCACGAGGCCAAATATAAGGCCCTGCATGTGGTTCAGGACAACCCCTGGTATCTGTAGAGGCTGAGAGGAGATGGATTGAGAACAGCACTGCTGAGAAGGACTCAGGGATGCTGGTGTGGGGCAAGGTGGGACAACAGACAATGTGTCTGCACTCAGAGCAGGAGCCACATGTAAGTCCTGTAAGTTCCTAGAAAGAATATTAGCAAGAGGCAAACATTAATGTGGAAGTGCCTTAAATTACCCCTCAGCAGCTACTGAAAACTTTTTCAGAGACTTTCTGAGCCAGAAGTAGTCTCATGGTATTTAATTGCCTTTATGGACTCTTCCTCCTTGGAGGTGCTTTGTATCCTTGGCAGCTTCTATCATCTGTCAGGATTTACAACATTTTAGGTTAAGACTTTTTTGTTGTTTTGGAGTAGGCCTCCCTGATTTGTTGTTTTGTGATTTTTTTTTTGGCATCTTTTCATCTTTGCATTAGGAAGAAGGAAAAGTGCATGTTTTTTCCTTATTTACTTTCTCAATACCATTTTTTACAGATCCCCATCATCTTCTGTCTCAGTAATCTCTACTGAAAGCTGAAGGCTCCTAATCTAGAGCACTTCTTATAGGTAATTCATTCCATAGACATAATTCCCTTGATCACTTCCTGTTGTGTCTTGTTCATTACTACTTTGCCCATTTTCTCTCTATCAGGGGAACTCACCCACATTCCCTTCTGCTGCCTCCCTTTAGTGGGAAGGTAACTTCCACTGCAAGAATGATTCACACAAAATAATTTCTTTAAACAGCTGATCATGAATCACAAGAGGTTGTCAGAGAACATCTTTAGTTTATTTACTCGAGAAGAGGAAAGAACAAATTCTGTCCTTATGCCAAGTGGAGCTGGAACTCCAGATAGAGGAGGTAGGTCAGATAGGGAAAGAATTCTGAGTTTATTGCTAACTGCACTCTTGACTTCAAGAGTAGGATCCTGGAGCCTTGCACTGGTCACCTGAGCAGCTCAGCTTTTCACTGGTGGCTGCTGTGACACATCCCAGCTCCATCTCTGTGGGCCAATCTATTCATTAATGCATTTACTGAAAGGTATGAGTAGTCACACAACAGGATATCTATGGATTTTTAGGTTCATGGTTGGAGTTACTGCCCCTTAACAGTGATGTAGACCCTTGCCTGTACAGCAGGGATGTCCCAGCTGATCACAGCAGCTCAGGGACTTAAGGTACTGCATCTCCCTGGCTGTGGAAACAGCTTGATGAGTAGAAATGTCTTAAAACAGTGCAGCTCATTTACATAACTAGAAAGGGAACAAATGACAGTCTGCATAAATAGCTCTTTCCTCCCACTCTCTACCTCCACCAGATCTTGTCCTCAGGAACCAGGAGATGTTTCTTTCTGACTGTTAGAAATCTTCTAGTTGGTGGGAAGTGACTGAGGGATACGCAGACCAGAGGGTTCCATCTGTCATGAGGTATTTCTCAACCTCACATTGTATCTGTAGCACAGGAGAACTTTTCTTTCCTCTGGGATTCCTTTTGATGCTCAGCACAGCTGATCATCCCATCAGAGCATCTGCAGGCCAATAGGGTCTGACAGGTGGGATCTCAGTGTGGGTGGGACGCTGTGGCACCAACTGGGGGTAGTTCTTGTCCTGGTAGAACAGAACAAGCCAAGTGGGTGAGTCTCAATATTTCAGTCTTGTCAAACCTGATAGTGAAAGAGAGATTCATCTCATTAAACATTCGAGGTCTACTTTGTGGGTGTTGACAAGCTGGGCCAGTGTTCCCAGTGTGTCTGACATCAGTGGACAGGAACAGGCACATTTGGGACGTGGTTCCTCTGAGCTGCTTTCAGTATCTCCTTGGGCTGAGCCAGATCGTGCCTTGTATTCCAAGGACTGCATGGGTAACACTTGACCTTAACGTGAAGGGAGAGGTGGTTGATCAGCTCAGACCCAGTTGTCCAGGTAACTAAATCACATCCAAGGTGTCAAAACAAAAGGAAAAGGGCCTTCTAATCAAATACCTTTAACTCAATCTCAGCAAACACTCCTGCAAGCATCCTGAGTAGGACGATGGATGGCTGTTGAGGTCATTACTTACTAATAACTCACCCTTTGCTCTCAGAAGCCTTCTCCTACCCCTGCCAGTCTCTCATGCTGGCCAAGAGAATGGTCTTTATGCTTTGCACATGTTTAAATAATGAAGACCTATTTAATAGACTGCTCAGGAGGATAAACACTAAAGCATCATTTGCCTAAAAATGGCTTAGTTGTTTTCTCCTCAAGAAAATGGTCTTTAGAGAACAAAGTTCTTAGATAGACTCTCCTCACTCCTTCAATAAGAAACCTGATACAACTATCAGCTGAGACCATCTAAGGCAGTCCAACTGCTGCTGGATATGGGCCACCAGATGATTCTCTTGGCCTGCTGCCCTTCTCCTGGGAAAGACAGGGAGCAGATGTTGGAGCAGCACATAATAACTGAACAGCTGGGAGCCTCCTTCCATGCTTAGCAACCCAAGGCAACATTGCACTGTGGGGCTTCTGAGTTTTGAGGTAGGACTGCCATAAATTCTGTAAGTTTTAAGAGAGCACAGCTTGGGTTTTGATTGCTTTGTTGTGACTTTTTTGGAGTGGGGAAAGAGGTTCTTCAAGTCTGCAGAGTGAATATTGAGGGTTTTTATTGGAAGAATAAACATTTTGCCATGGAGGGTTTTTTTGTCTTGCATAATCTACTGTCCTTCATTATCCAGTGCACCCTCAGTAAGTTTGCTGACAACTCCAAGCTGTGGTGTGGTTGATATGCTGGAGGGAAGGAATGGCATCCAGGTGTTGCCAAGCTCATGAAGTTCAACAAGGGTAAGGTCCTGCATGTAGGTCAGGGCAAGCCCAAGCACAGACACAGCCTGGGCAGAGAATGGATTAAGAACAGCCTTGGGGAGAAGGACTTGGGGTTGCTGGTGGATGAGAGGCTGGTCCAGACCTAGCAATGTGTGCTTACAGACCACAAAGCCAAACATATCCCCAGCTGCATCACAAGAAGTGAGGCCAGCAGGTCGAGGGAGGTGATTCTGCCCTCTGTTCTGTTCTGAGACCCCATCTGCAGTGCTGCATCCAGCTCTGGGGCCCCAAATATCAGAAGGACATTGACCTGTTGGAGTGAGTCCAGAAGGTGCCACAAAAATAATCAGAGGGCAGAGGCATCTCTGCTCTGGAGACAAACTGAGAGACCTGGGGCTGTTAAGCTCAGAGAAGAGAGAGTTCCTGGGAGACTTTAGAACCTCTTCCACTCCCTGAAGGGGCTCCAAGAGAGATGGAGAGTGTCTTTTTAAAAGAACATGGAGTGATGGAACAAGGCGGGTTGGCTTTAATCTGCAAAAGGGCAGTATTAGATCAGATATTAGGAAGAAATTCTTCCCTGTGGGAGTGAAGAGGCCCTGGCATAGGTTGCCCAGAGAAGCTGTGGCTTCCCCATCCCTGGAAGTGTTCAAGGTCAGGTTGGATGAAGCTTTGAATAACCTGTCTAGTGGAAAGTGCCATGTGCAGGGGGTTTGGAACAAAATGATCTTTAAGGTCCCTTCCAACTCAAACCATTCTATGATATTTAATTTGTTTTCTTTTTTCCCTGTGTGTCTAATGAAGTTACCAAAAGCTGTGAGATGTGCCTGGAGAAGATGGCATACCTAGAAAAGCAATCTTTGAAAAGTCTAGTTGATTCCTTGGTCTGTTCCATGGGGCTGGAACCAACTCAGAGGTGAATGCTCCAGTGAGCCTGTACATGCCTTCCTGTGTGCAGCCACAGGGCTGTTCCTGTGCCAGGGCACTGGGAGCAGAGCTGGCTGCTCTGGTGTTCCTGCTGTGGAGATGTGTCCCCCCAGGCTCCTCACCTGGGCTGAGACCCACAGGGATTATAATGCACAAATAAGTTACTATGTCAGGGATTTTTACACTGGACAGGTAATGGATTTAGTTGCTTTCATGACCAAATTGCCTTTTTTTTTTTTTTTTTAATCCTCCTTTGTTTAATCAGGGTGCAGGGAAAAGGCAAGGAAGATTTGAAATTAATTTACGTGCTAAGGAAAACAGAAGATGGGAGATGCAGAAAATGAAGGAAGAAGAAGCCTAGAGAAAAGGAGGTTGAGGAGAAACATTACCACTCTTTACAAGTACTTAAAAAGACATTGTAGCCAGGTGGGGGTGGCCTCTTCTCCTCAGCAAGGAGCAACTGGACAAGAGGACATGGTCTCAAGCTGCATCAGAAAAGCTTCAGGTTGGACATCAGAAAGAATTTCTTCATGTAAAGGGTGGTCAAGCATTGGAAGGGGCTGCTCAGGGAAATGGTGGCACCACCATCCCTGAAGGTATTCAAGAAATGACTGGATGAGGCACTCAGTGCTCTGTTTTAGTTGACATGATGGTGTTTGGTCACAGGTTGGACTTGACAGTCTTGGAGGTCTTTTCCAACCTTAATGATTCTATGAAAAGGTAAGCAGAGGAAAGGGCTTCCACAATATGAAGAGTAATAGTAGGTATACAGGTATCATGAAATTTCAGGGTAATTAGAAGAACCTCATTAGGCAGCTGTTCTTACAGCACAAGTGTCACGGAATGCGGGTGAGGATTTGGGCATTCAGCATCTGAAATTCTTAACATGGATCTGTGGGGCCCGAGAGCAGCCTGGTTGGCAGCAGCAAAAACATTGTGGTCCCAAGTGTCTCCATGGGATGTGCTGCCAGAGGGCTCCCCCAAGCCTGCATAGATGCTCAGGCTCCTTTAGTGAACATTTTCCAGGTCTGGAGAGCTTTCCCTTGAAGGCTGCACTCTGCAGAAGGGAATCAGTGACTGGATACTCCTCTGCACAGCTCCACTCCCCTGGTTTTCCAGCAACAGGTACCACTTTTGCACTGCTGTTGCTGTGTGGCTCTGAGGCAATGCAGGACAGTGCAGATCCTGCTGTTCCTGAGCAGTCCCTGCTCTTCCTGGGTGTGTTTGTTGTGTAGGAAGAGAATATCCCTTTCACAAGCTCAGAGGGCTCATCCTGGACACAGGCCACCTGCCCATCTGCAAATACCATCTGCAAAATGGAGCTTCCAGGTGAAATTCCTTCCCTGCCTCCCTTCAGCTCCCCTCAACTCCAGCTACTTTATCACTTTTCTTTGCAATAACTCTCTGCAGCTCAGAGAGAAATTGGCTCTCTTCATCCTCCCTCCCACAGCCCCCTCTCCCTCCCAGCAGCGATGCCATCCTTCCTCCCATCACTGCCTGCTGCTGACCCTGTCACACTAATAAAATGAGAAAGAAAAAGCTCTGGGACAGCAAAAACAAGGCTCAGGTGGTAAGGAGAAGGAAGACTTGGGGAAGGTAAGAGAAGGAAAAGAAAAAATAGCGAAAGGGTGTTTGATTTAAGAAACTTGATTTGAATAAATCCCTCCTCCCGCTCCTTCTCATTGGTTTCTTTTCCTCTTCCATATTAATGAGAGCAGCCAAGGAGAAGCTATTGGTTCCATATCGCTTTCCCTTTGCTCAGGCACTCAGGGGAGGAGGTGTTTGCATTTCTCCGCAGGACCAGCTCGTTTTGCAGAGCATTGTCTGGGTATGAGAATCACACACAGGCACAGAGACGGGGGCGAGCGAACCAGAGCATCTCACCCCGGCACAGCATCTCAGCCAGCCTCAGCACCCTTTTAGTCCCGAGCCCCGCCCCGAGCCCCCCTAAAACAAAAACAAAAAAAAAAAAAAAGGAAAAAACCAAAGTTTGCAAATTCTCCCGCCTCCGTTGTTTTGTTTTGTGTTTTGGTTGTTTGTTTTTTTTCTTTGGGTTTTGTTTATTTTAGCGATGGCAAATTCCTTCACGGCCAGGAGCTGGCCCATCCCCTGAGCAAAGGCAGCTCGGACATGACCGGCAGGCGAGGGAGGAGGAATTTGGATTCCCTTCGGAGGCGCCGACCCCTCCTCCGGCCGGGGACAGCCGGGCGCTCGGAGCCAGCGCGGGCAGCGGGGCTGGACCGGCCGCTGTGCCCCCGCGGCCCCCGCCCCGCCCCGCACCCCGGGGATGCGGCATCTCCAGCGCCGGGACGGATCGCTGCTGCAATGGTAAGTGCGTTCCTTCCCCACCTCCTCATCCCCACACCGCGGGGATGCCGGAGCGGCTCGTCCGAGAGTGACATTGATTTACCGGCTCTTCCCTCCGCTTCCCGCAGGTCCCGGGAATACTTCTCTAGCGGGGAATCGCTGGCAGGCTTCCTGCCTTCAGCAGAACTGTAGGCTCGGGGGATGCGTCCTCCACATAGATTTGGTCCTTTCCAAACAAATCAATCTCCCTTCGCAAGTGGTGACAGGTTAAGGCGCTCGGTATGGGAATCACGTCTGGTTTTAACACAATATGGCTGGTAAATAAAACCCGCTTGCTAACAGCCCCGCTGCTGCTGGCGGCATTGCCGAGCCCCAGGCTCCCTTTGCAGTTCTGCATCCTCACCTGCCGCAGAAACTCCGATTCACCCCTTCGAGCAGCGCACCAGGACTTCCCTGCTTTTGCCGTGGGGTGGTACGAAGAATTGCGGTTAGTGTGCCTTTGACCTGTGCCTGCCTCCGGGCTCCTCTCCTTATCAGTATCCGAACAGCTGGTTCTAATAATACCATCTTCATGCCAAGCACATCGGAAGTCAGGGGGGTGGCACACAGGACAGGCTCTTTTCCGCTGTGCGGGGAATTTGGGATGTGAACGCTGCAGGTATGTAGTGGAATCGGAGGAGTTTGCAGCCAGGGGGATTAAGATAATGTGATAATGCAGCACGCTTTTCGGAACCGGGAAAGGCATGGGAAAAAAAGGGAGATTTGGATAGTGACATGCTGGTGTTTATCAAAAGCCAGACGATCATCCCACTCACGTAGGAGCAGGTCTGGAAGAACTCCCTGGAAGTCAGTGGATTTCCTCTGCATCTGATCTGCAGGTAAACAGATTCTGGCCTTCAGCTTGAAGGATATATTGGAGTAGCACTGGAGGTAGCTATAATAAGAAGGAAATATTAACTAAAGTGAAAAAGACAGCAAAGTGACCTGATTCTTTCCCAGGGTATTATCAATTCCCATCCGTCTGGTGCATGTTAATTACAGTGCAAGTGCTGGACTGATACAGAGATATGGAACTGAAGTGGTTTTGGGGATTTTTTGATTTAGTCTGTTGGAGTCAACAAACAACAAATGGGTTTGCCCTTGCTCTTATTTGGGTGCCTGGCCACCTCACTCCTCTATTCAGCCTGTACAGCACTGTTCAGGTACAGCAGGGAAACGTTCCCATGGCTAATCAAAGGGAATGTTTCATTACTTAAGGCTAATGACAGCATGGAGACAAACTCCTTGAAGTGCTGCTGGTGTAGCTGCAGAGGAAGAATGTGTTATACAAGCATCTGTCTTTGGCTAATGCAAAACACGCTGGGGCTGGCTTGAAAGAAGTTGTCCTATGGTGTGGGTAAGGTAGCACTGCTCCCATTTGGTGGAAAATTAAGGAATGCTAATCAGTGTAATAATGGGAGTTGGATTAAGTTGATGTGTCTGCTGTGTCTTGGTTATAGTTTTGAGTTGTGGTCATCTGCCTTTATTCCCACCTGTCTCTGTGCTGCGGGCAGTGGTTGCTGCTTTGCTGTCATTCAGGACAGCTCCAACTGATGTGTTGCTGTCCAGGCCATTCATCTCATCCAGGAGGGGAAGATTTTCCTTGGTTTTGTTTTCTCCCATTGAAGGCACATGTGCTTGACTGGAACCATTGGCACTGCACAGGCTCCAAGGTCAGGGGGGCTTTCTGTGGGATAAATACACTTATTTCTCTTGAAACAGGGAACTAGCTTTGTGATCGCTCCTTGGCTTTAGCCTTCCATCATTCCTTGGGTCCCTGTGAGAAATTGGAGGGCTCCTTCCTCCTTGAAGGTTTAAGATGTCTGCCGCTTGCACAGCGGGGCCACAGCCACACGTAGCTGTCCAGCTCTGCTGCTGTCGGTGTTTGTGAAGCTCATAAACACCGAGGCAGGAGCTTTGTTGGAGGGTGCTACCAGGGAGAGAGAACCAGAGATTTCTGAGATCGTGGGTTGTGCTGTTGATCACACTCAGACCTTTCTGCATCACATCTCTCTTCATTTGGCTGACTGAGCTGGCATCCTGGAAATATTTTTTCTGGGGTTGAGTTCCATATGTGCCTATGCCTTTGATAACTTGAGACCTGTGTCCCCAAGCTGATTCATTCCAATGTAGCAGATTTTGTTTTCCTTTCCTTTCTTCTGAGCACACTTAGTACAAACAGTCTAATTCCTAAATTAGCTTGGATTATCTTTTAATGGAAGCAGAGATTTGAGTGAAGAAGCACTGAGAAAAAGCAAACTCAGGACAGGATCCTGTTGTAACTCATACCTGGCAGAGAGACCTGCAGAAATATCAGGTTTTACAGTTAGTCCTGATTTACTAGAGGAGTTGTTTATTTGGCACCATTCTCAGGAGAGGTAAACTGATACCAGGATATAGAAGTCAGTGGAGATCCTGAGTTTTACTTCACCCCATTCCTTGACCCAGGGAGTGTGGGCACAACCTTTAAGTCAACAAAGTGAATTTTTTTGTTGGCTCATTTTCCTTCATTTCCCTTCCCTCTTCTCTCACTTCCAGCCATCCCGTGGCACCCATGATTTGGTACACGCTGCAGTCAACAGGATTTTGGAGTGAGTTTTCCACATTAGGACCAAAGTGGAACTACTCTACTAAAAGGGATGTAAATGCAGCAGTGAGGAATTCCCTCTTTTTAACCTATCCACAACTTAAAATTCATCTTTACAGATCCTGTACCATCAGGGTTAGCTGTAGCACCACTGAAACACTGTTCCAGAGTATTCCTGCTTCCCACAGCACAGCATCCCTGATGAGACACTTTCCCAGTTCCCTTGGTGCTGAACTTGTTCCGTTCTTAGGAAATGCCTTGCATACAGAGAGGTATTGGGTAGTTTTCCACAACCCTAACAAGTGCTGGGATTCACGTGGCTGCTGTGGCTGCTGAAACGTTGTTTGGATTGTAATTGAGTGGGCACAAATACATGGGAAAAAAGGCAGATTTTTTTTTTTTCAGAAGCTCCATGGCAGAAGGTCCACTTCTCACCTCATTACTTCGCTGGTGCTTTATTCTCTGACCGCCTTTTGCTCTCTCATTTTATTGATGTGTCTCCTTGAGCTTGAACTTTTATCTTCACAAGACAGACTAGGAATGTGTCTAAAACTTGCTGGATTGCTCCAGGCTTGTTTATGTAACTCACTGCAGCTCATTGACTGTGTTCCCGTGCATCTCTAGAGTAGCTGGATTAGTAAATTTGGGGTTGAACTTCTTCTGACATGCTAAACCAGCCCACCTTCTAAAGAAAAGGTAGAAGCATTGTCACATGGAGCATTTAAAGCTGACGTGGCTGAGGAATATTCCCTTGGAAAGGGTCCTGCAGAAACACACGGATGCAGTCCCAGGGACTCTGTTGCTGCTCTGGTTCCAGCCTGCTGTTGAATACAAATTCTTGTGAGATAATCATCCCATGAAACGAGCTGATTTGCATCTGACAATAGAATTTATGTGCCCTGGAGGCATTCTGACAGTCTCATCCCTGCTCATTCAGATGTCATATTTTACTCTTGGATGGGTTAAGGTAGGACTGTGCTCTGAAACTGCTCTGATCTATTGACATATTGTTAAAAAAAAAAAAAAGTTTTAAAAGGTGTGACAACCTCTGCTTAATACCATTTTTGAAAAAGAAAACAAGCACCAAACCCCTACAAATTAACTCAATAATTCTAGTTTTTGTTAGTGCAATTCATAATTCACTCTAAAACTGAGAGAAAGGGGGATAAATATGCACATGGTCGAATTCTTCGTAATAATAGTTATGGAAATAGCAATAATAATGTATTTTATAACACATTGGAAATATGGATGTCTAAGAGCTCCTTACTTAACATACAACATTAAACATCTGCCACATCTGCTTGCAGCTTTGTCCATCCAGTGTTGAGGCATTTCCCAAGAAGCCTCAATCACAGTGGCTTTTACACTCCATTAGAGATGGTTGGGTCATGATTGCTCAGGAGCTGCAAATGGAAGGATAATTATAGTTTGTTATCTATGATTTGTTGGTTTGCTAAATGGAGCTGAGGGTTAGGGCAGGAAAAGATGTTTTAATCTGTGTGGTGGGTTAATAGCTGAGATGTTTTATTTTTATTCGTTTATTCCTCAGAATGAGGCAAATTTTGCTGTTTTCTTTGCCTGCAAGGGACAGTATATTATACTGTCTGAGTCTGTGAAGATTCTTAAGGAATAATGTTTTATTGAAGGGAAATGTTACTGAATCAAGTTCTTTGTTTCTAGGGAATAGATGTATCATCAGGTCCATCTTTGAGGAGTGGAGGGTGTATGAATTTTCTCATTCTCGAGGTGAAGGCTTGGCCCCAAATGATCCCCTGGCAAAACTATTGTTCTTTTCTTGTGGAGGCTTTTTCCACTTAAGCATCTGAAAACTAAATGGTCACTGTCCAAGCCAATCACCCTGATATTGGAAGAGAGGAGGGTGGTTCATCCCGGCCCGAAGTGGGTCAGATGAGTCACCCTATGGAGGTTCTTGCAGCTGACTCAGAGCCACACATCCCCAACCAGTGAGGTGGATCCTTCCATGGCATCTCAGAGCCATCTCCACGAACTGTGATTCCTGTGTTGCTCCCAGCTTTGCTCAGAGGGGAGGAGCGGAAATACTTTGTCACCACACCAAAACAGCAATTTGTGGTTGATGGTGAGTTTTATGAAAAGCCCAACACTGCTGTGGTGGACCCCACACCTTCCTCACCCAGATCTTCCCTGTGTTCAACGAAGGGCAGATTCAGCTGTCGGAGAATTCATGCCATGTGTCCCGGGCAACATCCTATCTGGTTGTCTTTTTTTTTTTAATTATTCATTGATTTTTAAACCTCAGAGGCTTCCTTAGTGTATCGACACTTCCTTCTTCTGTCCCATGACTAAGAGGGGTTTGCCAAGCGAAGCTCATAGGTAATTCTGTGAACAGGTGGGGGTGCAGCAGCACAGGGACACATCCAGGACAGGGACAGGATTTCCTGCAAGCAGATGCAAACTCACTGTTCTTGTTCTCTGAGCCAGCCAGGAGCTGAGCAATGCTCCAGATCTCATCTCACATCCCCTGCTCGTGAATGGCTGCACTGCAAGTTGCACCAAGATGGAGATGAATGCTGACCAGACCTCATTAGCTTGGGGTTGGCACCTTGTGAAATACATTTTGACCAGCTTGCAGCACTTGTAATGCTTAGAACTAGGTGACCTAAAAGCCAGGTTGTGCCAATAAATCCAGAGCTAAATGCTTTTTTTATTTTAATGCATTCACTCTGTCCTAAGCTACCAAATTCTTGGCCTTTAAAATTGTTTACTGAAATCTAAATAATGCAAAAACCCCCAAACCGTGGACCTCTCAGAACACAGTGATACGTTGACTGGAGTTCAAGTTGTAGCACTAAGAGATACATTTCCCCACAGCAGAAAGAAATTATATATATTTGGAAAGAGAGTTTAAAATAGCTGAGAGATCCTTAACTATTAATTCCTTTTCCTGGAATGGAAAGGCTTTATTAAGTCACAGCATTTCTGTTTCTGCTCTTACTGTCACATTTTTGCAGTAGGTTTATAGAAGATTTTTTACTTCTAGCAAAAGTATAAAAAGGCACTCTCATGGGCATAAGTAAAAAGCATTTTCTTTTAAAAGAAGCATTTGTGATAATGACATTTTGTATGTATCTAAATTCTTAAATTAGTATCAAAAGCCAAATAGGAGCTTGGGCTTAGTGTGTATCTAAGATTTTGGACACACAACAGAACTTTCTCTCTTGGCCTAGAAACAAACTCTACAAAGAAGCCAGCACAAGTGCATTATATAAAGGCCCAAGTTAAAGTTAGTAAAGTTACTCATTTCCTGTGGTTTAGAGAGCTGGATCTTTGGATTCCTTCCAGGAGTTTGGTGCTCCAACTTAAGATGCAGAAGAGATGAGGGAGCATCTGAAATACCACAGATGCTGAAGCTCTTCCTGACTAAGACTGTGAATGTGTCACAGCTGTCACTGGAGCCTTGGATTCTACCAGCCACACTCATTCATTGGGGTTGCATGGAGCCCCACGGCTTGGATGGGCCTTTTGTGCTGCTGAATGGGTTAGTTAGCAGAGATGATTAGGGACAGTGGGTGAACAGCTGAAACAAAGCTCATTACAGAATAATTCCTGGTGGCTGCAGAGAGAGAGCAGCGGGAAAAGCCAATATTAGCCATGTGGAAGTTGTTTCTCTGCAGCATTCAAGCCTCTAGACACTGTTCTGTATTCTCCAGCTTTTTGTTCTCTGACTTGTTCTTTCTACCACAGCTGGATGTAGTAACAATAGTCAGGGAAAAGAGCCCTCAGAGGCTTCCAAAGTCTGAGCTTTATTCAGAAGAGGAGAAGAAAAGCATGTATGTCACCGCCTTTGTGGTTCCCCCAGCAAGTGTGCCCCTGACAGAATTCACCTCTGGTATTCAACTCATTCCCTTTCCTCTGTATGGAAGACTTGCAGGTCTCTTTTGCTAAGATAGTTTCTATCATGCTGAGCAGAAATGGGATTCAGCTCACAGATCAAGACACCTAAAGATAGGTGTGGATTTTGATGTGTTTACCTGTACCCGAGTGAAGAAACTCCTGTTAGAGTAAAGGGAGATTTAAGACATGATTCAGTCACTTAAAGGTAGGTGTTAAGTGTCGTTTGGGATCCCCTGGGATATCTAACATCCATTAGGGATCTGTAGGTTGGATGTTTATCTACACCACATCATTTACCCTCTGTTTGATAAATACTCTGGGGTATTGGTGCACCAAACACCAGCACTTAGGCTGCTGCTTCTGGCCCCTGGCCAATGCCCAGTCAGTGCAGATAAATAGATATCTGCGTGGACTGAGCTCTGCAGCTCTTTAGACTGAGAAGTCTTCAATAAATACCACTGAGGTGGTTTTAATCTGCAGTCTGAATCCTGTTCTGGGTTTCTAATCCCTCCTGATGGTTTAGAATGAGAGTGATCAAATCCTGGACACGGTGCTCTCACCACACGCACACAGAGTTAGTTGATTTTTACATACTGTGGAAATACCCTGTGGTCCTCTGGGATCACAGTGAAGATACTGGGCCACAAAAGAATTAATACATTGCAGGTGTATCTATTTGGCTCCAGATAATTCTTGGAGGTTTTTTTCCCCTGAAACTACCCTGAAACTGAATTTACCTTTCTCCAGATTCATCTATCACAGGCAGCTTCTGTGACTGAATAATCCAGAAGGTGTTTTTTCTCCCTGTATAATTCACACTGAATTATTCTCAGCCTGCTCTTGATGTTGCCTTGCACAGCTCACTGGTCCATGCTGGCTCTGTCCTGTTACCTTGCCATTCTCTCTCCATCTGTGCATCATCACTGTCCTCATCTCCAGCAGAGGAGAAGGTCAATCCACAGCAGATGTGCTGGGGTCATACCCCTGCTCTGCCTTTAGTTTCCTCTGACAGCTTGACGGAATATTCTGACTTCATCCTGACATTCTGGGTGTCCAAGACACAGTTCTTTTGGTGCCCAGATTGCTCTGTCCTTCCAGGGAGAGAAAGAACCTCTGGATTCTTGGAATGTTTTTGATTTGCCAGCTCCAGTCTGGAGTTTTATCTTGTGATTCCCTTTCCCAGCTTCCATGAGATGTATGTTTCCTGGAATTTTGCATTTTTAATGCAAAAAGACCATTTGTGCAGGTCCCAAAGTGCTGTTGCCTTTATTACCTGTTTGTTTCAGTTTGTCCAAATTCTCCTGTTTGGAGTGAAGAATGTCAGCTACACATTTTCTTTAGTGAAGGTTTTGTGTTTCTCCAGAAAACCCAGAGGTGGGTCCAAGGTGATTAAAGCAAAACATGACCTATTTAAAACAAAACTCTTCAAAGCACCAGGGTTTAATGTTATTGTGGCAGACCCAGCATCTTCAAACTCTTCGAGGGGCCTTTGTGTGCATCATATTAAAAATACGGGTATGAAAACAACAATGTGATAACCAGATCATTTGGAACTCATGGCTGTTTTCTTAAAAGTTGAGAAGGAAGTTCACCTGAACATTAACATGCTGTTCATTTTTTCACTGGCTGGAGAAATTCTCACTGATGTTCATCCTAATGAACTGACAGACTGTTCCATTCTGCACGTTGTACATGGCAATGTCTGTATTCAAAAATACTTTCATTTAAACCAGAGATTGTCTGAATTTTCTGACAATCATATATCATTTTATATAATTTCCCTGTTGCTTCTAAGTACTTGCTCTAAAATATAACATTTTTGTGTGCAGATTTCTGGGTGGGACTAAATGGTGTTTATTAAATGTTGCCTTTCCAACAGTGAAATCTGTGGAATCCAGATTTCAATTCTTTTGATCCCAAGCTAGTTTTCTAAAATAATTCATGTGAATTTTTTTTTGCCTCCATTAACTATGGGAGAATTCCGAGCAGTGAGTGCTGTGGAAGAGCCAGTTAGCCAGACAAGATGATCTGAAAAATTAAGTTACCAGATCTCCCCATTCCATGTGAAGTGGCCAGATTGGAAAGAATATGCAGGTGTGTCTGACTGCATGGCCAGGCTCATCCATATCTTACTCTCTTTAGTAGCTTGTTCAAACTTCCATTTTATAAATCAGCTCTGAGAAATTTAACCCAAAATGTTACAGCTTGTGAGTCTCAGCCTGGTCCCAACATGCAGAATTCTTCTGTACCTCTGTTCTGTCTAAAATGCATCACCCTGGTGTGCTGCTGATGCTGTGGGACTGAAAAGTCACCACCTCTAGGACCTCAGAGTTTGCATTTAGCCTGAAACTGGTAGAAGATCAGACCAGATATCCCAATCTGTATGGGAATCCACAGAAAGTGCTTTTGAATCAGGTATGACAAAGATGAAGAGAAAAGACTTGAAGATAGATGAACTTCCCTTTGTTTCACATCTATGCCAGTGCCTCCAACACAGAATCATAGAGTGGTTTATGTTGCAAAGGACCTTAAAGATCATCCAATTCCCACCCCCCTGCCATGGGCAGGGACACCTTCCACCAGCCCAGGTTGCTCCAAGCCCCATCCAACCTGGCCTTGGACACTTTCAGGGATGGGGCAGCCACAGCTTCTCTGGGAAACCTGTTCCACCCTCTGATAAAATAAAGCAATAGTCTCCAAGAATTTCTTTGCTTACTAAAGAAACTAATAATTAAAGTGCATCTCAAGACTTTGCTTCCTTGGCTGGTGGAGATACACAGATCAGAATGTTTTCCCAACATCCTCCTGCCTTGATTTTCAGCACTTCTAAATGTTGTATTAACCTTTGTGGCAATTTTACTCCTCTAAGATGAAGAAGGATCAGAAAAATGACTCATGTAACGGAACATGAACAAAGAAAAAAAGTCTAACATGCTCTAGAATTGAACTGGTAGTAGTGACATCATCTGAAGCTGCTTTTAGCCTTCAACAAAATTCTCATCTCTAAGAAGATACAAACTATTCCACTCTCAGAAAAATAATCCATGGTGATTTTCCAGTCCATTTAATAATCAAATATGCAAAAGAGGAAAAAAATGCACATTTTTCCAAGTACTTTCCACCCCACTGTGTGCTATTACCATTCAGCACCCTCCTTTGCTGTGCTCCCTCTTTGTCCAGTTGGGATTTAGACTCTTCTTACCAATGCTGTGACTTTATCCAGCATTAAAATGAGCATCATGCTCTGTCAGCTCTGTATTTTTGTGCCTGGCTTTACAAAACGTTCTGTGTGATCCCACACCTCATTCTTTATCCTCTCTATCAGGACACTGCTGTCTTTAGTGACCCACTGGTTACAGTACCAAGCAGGTGAATTACAGTGTGACCTACACGTTGTGTTGAGTTTTCCTCTCTGAGTTTCCTGTGAGCAGCTTTGGAAGCTCCTGCCTAATGTTGTGCAGGTAGCTGAGAGAAGGAAACCCGTGATATTAATGCCAGAAATTCTGAAGTGTTTGTCAGATATATTCTTCCTGCTTGTTGCAACTTGGCCTTACCACAGTAGCATTGAATAAATGAAACATGACCCCAAGTTCTTAATATGTCTCTCAGCAAACATTCTTCCAATGTTCTTTGAATTCTTTAAAAATACATCATTTAGATGAATCAGTCTAAGGATTGAAAGTTGTTTGTTCATTTGGTGATTTATTCAACATGCTGCTCCAATAGCAATGAAGTCCCACTGTGAAAACACAACACCCTGAACAGGACGCCTGGAGAGCTACAGTTTAAAAAGGTGTCTACAAGATATTTGTATCATAGAATCATAGAATCGCCTGGGTTTGAAGGGAACTTAAGGATCATCTCCCAGATATCAGACCAGATATCCCAATCTGTATGGGAATCTACAGAAAGTGCTTTTGAATCAGGAATGACAAAGATGAAGAGGAAAGACTTGAAGATGGTTGAACCTCCCTTTCTTTCACATCTATGTAAGTGCCTCCAACATAGAATCATAGAATGGTTTGGGTTGCAAAGGATCTTAAAGATCATCCAATTCCCACCCCCCTGCCAGTGGCAGGGACATCTTCCACTATCCCAGGTTGCTCCAAGCCCTGTCCAACCTGGCCTTGGACACTTCCAGGGATGGAGCAGCCACAGCTTCTCTGGGCACCTGTGCCAGGGCCTGCCCACCCTCACAGAGAAGGATTTCTTCCTAATGTCCAATCTAAACCTGCTCTGTCTCAGTTTAAAACCATTCATTCCCCCTTGTCCTGTCACTGTATGCCCTTGTAAATTGACTCCCTCCATCACATTTACATAGATATAAATTTCTACGGTATATCTAAGGAGCATAAGAATATAAAGTTCAATTTTTTTTTTTTTCCCCCAAAGCAGAAATTTTAAATAAATGTCTGTGCCCCAAAATAGCTTTTTTTATCCCCTCCATGGTCCATTACAGCAGTCTGGAATGATTTGGTTATCTTTAAATGTCCACAAAGTATGTCTGAAGTCAGTGGAGGAAAATCCACTTTGATTTGTAAAACACTCTTCTAATTCTTCCCATAGATTTACAAAACAAAGGCCTTCCACATCAAGGATGGGACACAAGGGTTAATAGATTTAAAGCAAAAATAAATGATCAAAATATTTCCTTGATAGGTTTATAGAATTTAAAAGTGAATACTTACTCTTCTCCCAAAGGATTTCTTAAAAGTAACACTGTCATTATCCTAAGTTGGTAGTTAAGGAATTATCTGAGGAGAACTCACGTCAGAGTTCTTGTGTGCTCAGACAAGCACAGGCTCGTTGTCAAACATTTACCCATTGCTGGGGTTTTGCAATGTGCCTTTTTATCTTTGCAATACACAGTGACAGAAATTCCTGTTGTCTTTTCGAGATAAAATGAATCTCCGTGGATGGGAAGGAAGTGTTTTCACGGAAATCTCTCCAGCAGTGGTGTATTTTCTCAGCTTTGCTGGGAATACCAATGAGGCTGGGAAGGGTTAGGGGAGCAGATAATCCTTGACACTGCTCCAGTGGGAGGAGAGCAACAGGGATCTGCAGGAACCTGGCAGAATCTGATTTTTGCTCTCTGTGCAATATTTAATTAATAAGGTAAATATTTAATAAATAAGGCAAAGAGGCCACCTGTGCTCAGGGAACATCATGGCCCAGAGGTTGATCTCCCAGATGGTTTGGATGAGGCTATTCAGGTTGGTGGCAAAGTTTAGCAGAGTGAGGAAAAGTCATCACATGTTGCTCAACCTCAAGGCCCAGAAAGGTCTTTACAATGTGGTGACTACACTAAAGCCATTTCTTTGCCTTTTCCCCTCTATGAAACAACTACTCAGTTCACTTCCTTGAGCTCCTCCTTATTGACAAACAAACAGCTGAGACATCACTTCTGATACAAAGGCAAGTGATGAATTTAACAGGAAAGCAAAGGCTCCTGACTGGCTGGACACAGAGATTTCTACCTTGGGAGAGATTGCTCTGTGGTTATTGAACTGGTGCCGTTCACAGATGTTCCAGCTGTTTACTTGGACAGAACAGCTTTGCTTTTTAGACCTTTTAAGCATTTTTGGTCTAGAGGCCTCACAAAGGAGTTACAGGGGGCCAGATTCCCCTCTCACAGAAGGGGAAGGGAAATAGGAAACGAGACTGCACAGAGCTAGGGACATACCAGGAGTAAACTTGTCTACAGGGACATGTTCTCGTTCTTCTTCAAGCCCTCCTTGACACTCCCAAGGAGCCTTAGGAAGTCAGATCTGACATGGACATCTGTCCATGGTAACAAGAAAATATTTTCAAAGCTTGAATGCTCTAAAATGATTTTATATTAGTGAAGCCTTTCCGTGTACTCTTTTGGGTCCATTTTCTTTCAGCCTTGACTTAGTCTTCAGTAATTAAACAAATAATTCTGTTCCTCAATTGCTGCCTGTTACATGCTATGTCTCTTTTCAATTAATTTAGTCACTCTTTGCTCCTTAGTCTGCAGCAGAACTGCAGACAGGGGATATCTGCAGTCATGCTCCTATTTGAATGTATTTCAGCAGAATATGGTATTTATCAAATTCTTTGGGATATAAGGGGCTCTACAACTGTGGAATACATTGGCTGTGCTGATTCTGGAAATAAAAGACCGCTAGAGAACATCCTGGACCTCTGGAATTTGGTCACTAAACTGTTATTAAATTATTATTAAATGAATGATAAATTAATTGCATGGCACATTGACTGGGTTTGCAGGCAGGTCAACTGATCTTCTTCCCAACAATGCCTGGGCACCATTCAGAGATTATCAAATCTCATACACCATTCCCAAGGGGCACTATGAGATAATATAGGCAATAGGCAGATGGCAACTCTATTTGAGGGGCTGAAGAGGTTAAACAATTTATACATACCCTGTTTGCCTCAATCCAAACCCAGCACACATTTCAATTATTGTGTGTAGGGAGGGGAGGGGAGGTGTGGCTGAAAAAACCCCCACAAATGAACAGACAGAACAGACATTCTGCCTCGTGCCTCCCACATTCCTGAGCTCCTGTGCTATTCTAGTTCTCCTGGCAGTGCTGTTGGATTCAGAGAGGAGGATCTTAAGGCAAAATCACTCAGCTTAGTCATGACTCTGTGCTTTGATATCTCCTGTTGCGGCATGTCTGGATTATGGTTTTTCTGGAGCATCAGAGTTCAATCCCCATGTAAAGAAGGACTCAGCTGAGACAGAGAGGAGAGATCTCCCTTGGTGGGCAGACCTGCTTCTCCAGAAAGCTGGGAAGTGTGTTGGAATAGAGAGTTGGCTGCACATCAAAGAGTCTGTATCCTCAACTTGCAGATTCCTAGGAAGTTGTTTCCTTAGTGACAATAAGAACAAGAAAGATTTTAGAGCATTTTCTTCATGTCTGTTTTTAGTGCTTGAGAGGTGTTCAGAAGTCAGAGTACAACTGGCACTTCTCTTCAGAAGGGCTTTTTTTTTTTTTCCTGTGTTGTTTTCTTTTCTCTTTTGCAGCTCCCATTGGCACATCAGAACTTTTGTTTATAATACGGATCTGTCTGTCTCAGTACTGTTGGCATTTTTGAGTCCACAGACACTGTGGGAGCTGAAGGAACACATCTTGAAGGATTCTTAATGTGTCTAATAAATGGTAACACGTTGGGAGATTCTCCCTGCACACACCTTAAAGCCTACCCCACTGCCATGGAAGGTACTCAACAACCCCCAAAACCAGGCTTGTGACAGGAAAGGTTTGGGAGGTGGAATGGAATAAAAAAACAACTCAAAATTATGCTTAAGAGACCAATCTTGACAAAAGTCATCAACCTCCATATTTGTCACTATTCACAGGGAATTTTGAAAAGAAATTGTGGAACCTGGTTTGTGGAGGAAAGGAAAATTATCATAGAAGCCTAAAATGGTTTGGGTTGGAGGGACCTGAAAGACCTTCTAGTTCCAGCCCCCTGACATGGGCAGGGACACCTTCCAGGTTGCTCAGAGTCCCAGCCAGCCAGGTCTTGAACATTCCAGGGATGGGACTTCCCTGCAAGGGAATAACCTGGAATTAGCTGCAGAATGGGACTGCTGTAGCAACGAGGCTAATTTTTGTAGTCTTTGTTGAAGAAACCCTGTAGGATGAACACCCACTCTGCATGCTGAGAATGAGAGACCCTGAGCACAATCAGAGGAATTTAGCTTTGATTTCCAGGAAAATAAGGCTGACTGAAACCATCACAAAGAATGTGCAATTTGGAAGCTGGGAGATTTAGAGGTCACAGTGTGCTAATGGAAAAAAAATGGCAAACTCTATTATCATGTCTGAATTAGGAGGGCAGTCAATGCAAGCTTTAACCAAAGAAGAGACCAAAGAGTGACTGAAGTCAAAATATGATTCATGCAATGGGGGTGTCAGGCTCTTTTTATTAACAGCAGAAAGAGATTAAAATATCCCTGGTTATAATTTAAATGCTAATAATTAGCTGGGAAGAACTCTTTGACCAGGAGCAGCACAGCCAGTTCAGTAACACCACATGATACTTCCCTTGTTCAGGACATCACATAATTATAAATAAAATTCAATGTCATGAGGAACTTTGTTTTTCCTTCCTCAGTCAGGGCAGGGGGGGCTTCAAACACTGTGTCTGTGCATTTCCAAATGTGTTTTTAATTTCTGTTCAGCTCTTAGACAGTAATTCATGATTAAATTATGAATTGCTAAAATCAGAATGAACCATATGGCGTGGTCCAATATGGCAAAATGAATTTAAAAAGAGAAATTAAAATATATATCCACATAAAATCTTCTCAAAATACATTCTTCAGTTATATAAAAAAAATATATTCCAAACTCTGTGTCCCAAATCAACCTTTCATCAAGCTTTCTTTTGGGAAAAAAAAAAAAGGCTAAAAATGTAAATGACAAACAGAAACAGTATTTATGATTAAAGATAGATTGTCCATTTGCTGTTTTAACATTTTAATTTAATCATTAATTCAAATGGAGAGTCATGATAACTAAGCAGCAATGTTAATTAAGCTCTGTGTCTTGCTTTGGACAACTTGTGCTGATATCCACATGTCACACCAGTGGTTTGTTTGGAGCCAAATTTCAGTCTCTCTGGTGAACTGTTCCTTGCTGTTATGCAACTACTTTTTTTTTCAGTATCTCACCATTATTAAGTGGTTCCAGCCTAGACTTGAATCTTTATCCTTTCATCAAAAACCTGATCAGGTTTGACTCAGTTCTGCAATGCTTGGATGATAAAATCTGAGCTCCCAAACTGTGCACTGCGTGTGTATTTGACATTAAACCACTCAATAGTAGCTGAGAAAATGAGAGTGATTTTTCTCAGCTTCAGCTTTCCAGGCTCTTTCATGGGTGAATCTATTAGAGCAGAATACCAAATTAGGAATTAAAAGATTGACTGGGTTAAAGCAGAGAAATCCCACATGGGATGCAAAATGATGTGTTGGGGAAGGGGGATGTAAGGGGGCTGAAAACAAGGAGCACAACAAGAGTTGAGCAAATTGGACTGACAATGCACCATTTAATTTGCGTGATACAAACACATCAATTAAATGGCAAATGAAATAGCAGGAGAATTTGTTGCCTATTTTTTTACTGAAAAATGTTTCCAGGCAGAAAATTAGAGTGTATGCATTACTGAGCCCCATTTTCACCTGCTCTGTCAAGAATGGCAAAATGAATCTACCATTTGGTAGTGAAAATACTGACCATCAAGAGTAAGGAATAGTACAGAGAAGGAAAAGGGGAAAAACCCCAAACAGTTGTGTCATAGGCAGACCTTGGGTTTGTGAGTTCTGAAGTCTGCAGTATGTGCAGTTGTTCTGCAGTCCTGTGGTTGTCTGATGACACTGTCACCTCCAGCCAACTCCATCACCTCATCAACACCTCTGGAATCTGAGCTGCTTGGGTGAGCATTCCCTAAACCTGATGGTATCACTCTGGCCTTGCTTAGCAAGGCCTCATTTTATCCCAGAATCACTGAATAGTAGAATCATAGAATTGTTTGGGTTGGAAGGGACCTTAAAGATCATTCAGTCCCACCCCCCTGCAATGCGCAGGGACACCTTTCACTAGCCCAGGTTGCTCCAAGCCCTGTCCAACCTGGTCTCAAACACTCCTAGGGATGGGGCAGCCACAGCTTCTCTGCCCAACCTGTGCCAGGGCCTGCCCACCCTCACAGGGAACATTGTCTTCCTAATATCCCACCTAAATTTGCCCAGCATTTACATAAACCCAATTTATCTGGAGTAAATTGGCACAGGCAATGCTCCTACGACGAGCTGATGGGGCAGATGGGAGGCAGCAGAGCACGGGTTGGTGTCTCCAGGCTGAGTGGGAATCACCTTCCCACTTAGGCTGCAGCTGGGAAGAGAGCTGTTCAAAGCCTGATGCAGGTGGGAAGAGCTGGCAGTCTTTCAGAGCAGTCCTGTAGATTCATACACAGTGCTGGACATCTCATTTCTATAGAGGCTCAGAAGAAGGAAAGAATTCTCAGTTCAGAAAACATATTGAGATGCTGGAGCAGGGCCAGAGAAGAGCAACAAGGCTGGAGAAGGGACTGGAGCACAAGTGCTGTGGGGAGAGGCTGAGGG
>JAWWEV010000083.1:2401709-2414306 GCA_035583235.1 Hafferia zeledoni | reverse complement strand
GAAAGAAAGAAAGAAAGAAAGAAAGAAAGAAAGAAAGAAAGAAAGAAAGAAAGAAAGAAAGAAAGAAAGGAAAGAAAAGAAAGTCACACAGTATTTTCTCTAGACTCCTTTCTTTCTGTGTCAGACCAAAAGAAGCAGTCTTGGATAGCCTTTTGTGTGAGTAGGAGCTTTTAGACTTATAGAATTCTTTGGGTTGGGAAAACCCTCCAAGACTATCGAGTCCAACCATTCACTCAGCACCACCATGTTCACCACTAACCATGTCCCCAAGGGCCACATCCACACACCTTTGGACCACCTCCAGGGATTGGGATTCCACCCCTTCCCTGGGCAGCCTGTTGCAATGCCTCACCATCCTTTCAGAGAAGACATTTTTCCCAAAATCCAATCTAAACCTCCCCTGGCACAACTTGAGGCCATTTCCTCTTGTCCTGTCCCTTATTTACCTGGGACAGAACAGCTTTTCTCCCAAGCCTGATGCTCCTCATGTCTGTCCATGTGTCTCAGGTGCCATCACTGTCATCCTCCACCACCAAGAAAAGCTATGGGACCTTCAGTGCTTCTGGAGTACTGGGAGCAGGAAAGGCCAAGAACACATTGCACTCCTCCTCAATGCACTTTTCCTCATTGCAGATACTGGAATTTATCCTGTGCTTTGAGGTGACTGGAGGGGATCCAGCTCTGAGTCAGAGCCCATGTGGTTGGGGAACCTCTGTCTATCAGCACTGCAATAATCCACGTGTAAGAGGAATCAGTTTACAAAATATTCACATTGGATAGATACCTCTCATAATTCTAAGCTGTTTTTTTCCCTGTCCTCCTCTCTCTGGAAGGCATTTTCAGGGCTCTGTTCTGCTGAGTGTCCAAAGCTTTCTTCTAATTCCCAGCTTAATGTTTTGTCCCAACACTGACTTGGATTTCAACTGCTTTTCTTCCTCTTTTTTTAATATTTCTGCTGTTCTCAGAGCTGTTCCTACTCAACACTCTTGAGCTAATCAGAGTGTTTTTCTGCTTTATTACCTCTCTGTTTGCCAAGATGAGTAGCAGGTTGTCCCAGAGCAAGGCAAAGCCATGTGCTGCTGAGGTGACTTGCTCATTATTTCTTCACTGAGAGAAAATAGCTGGGATAAAGATGTTTCACTTTTAGACAGCCACATTTATGTGACTTGAATTCCATCCCTGGCGTTGCAAGAACACGTGCTGTGGAAGGTCCCTAATAGCGTCCAAATGGAGTGAGTTCATTAACCACAAGATGGGATACAGCTGAGTGACCTCAGGCTGTCTGGGATGCTGTAGGACAGGAGGAAAATAGGAAAGGGGGGTGGAACAAAAGAAAATGGAATTATGCAATTCCCTAGTGCTCATGCAGTGACTTAACCTTATCTTTCAGTGTAGGAGTGAAAAGTGAAGCTGTTCGAAAGAAAAAGATACTTATCTCCCTAAGGATGGAAGAGACAGGGTTGTGTTCCTTGGGAACTGGCCAATATGCACTTGAGGAATCACACACGTAGGGGTATCTTTACCCAGAAATGAATTGGGAAACATATCTGTTCTTTATTTTATCAAGATGGGCTGAAGTTTGGCCCGTGAAAACTTTCTGTTTTGTTGACTGGAAGTGTAGAGGAGGATGGTGGATGTTCATCTGGGAGAGGTTGCCAAGTCAGAGTGCTCAGGGATGTACAGGCTGTTGTATTCAGAATGCCTCTGACTTTGCATTGGAAAATGGCAAAGAATTGCATGTCTGAGGCAGAGAAAGATCATTTGATCATCCTCTCTGAATAACTTGGCAATTTTTCCACTTTTCCAAGCACTCTTTGCTCAATACCAAGGTTATCTCAGACTGTGTTCTTCACACCATCACATATTAATTCTTTTGGCATCAGGCAGTTGCTGGGATGTATTTAGCACCTTCCAAAGCAGCAGGTAACTCTCTTGCATTGCTTGTTTCATTGCTTTTGCTCTGCTCTCAGACAGGAAGAGGAGACTTGTTTCCCAGGGGTTCTGAGAGGCTGTTGTGCTGTTGCTGGAGCTCAGAGACTGTGTCTTGCCCCTGGGTCCATCACCAGCTCCAGGGACAGTCCTCTGGAGTCTGCCTGTACTAAAGAGTGGAATGTCTTGTTAAAGATCCCCTGAGCATTTTCGTATTGCTGAGAGCACCTTGCACAGAGACTACCTTGGGTCTGGGGAGCAATGAGAGCTTCACAGTCACAGCTTGATCTCAAGATAATCAGTTCAGCACATCAAGAGAGTTAATTAAGGGTGTTGAGTGGCACCACACTCAGTAAACGTATTATTTTGAGTTAAGGAGTCGGTTTAATAGTACTGTACAAGTTCTGCAGTTGGGATGATCTTCAGAGACAATGGGAATAAAAGACTTTGGTCCAGAGCTGCATTTTTGGTCCAGAGTTGCATTTTTCTGCTCTTACTCTTTCCTCTGCCTGTGATAGATGTCTGCTCAACCTGTGCTGAGCAGGTTCCAAGCAGAGTTACGGCCATGTTGATGGACAGCTCAGAGTGCTCCCAAGCTCCTGTGCAGTCATGGAAAACAGTATTTACACCTATAGCCGGGGCAGGAAACACAGACCACCAGTCAAGGGAAGCACATTCATCAAACAGCTTTTGTAAAACATTGATATGCCAGATACAGACCACATTTTACTGGTTGTGGAGTAATAATTTTGAAAGACCTTGCCAAGCAGCACTTAAAGCCCTGCTGGAATGGAGCAGCACATCGTTACCTTTATGAGCCCATATTAGTTTCATATTAGCTATGAAGTATCACATATAATGCAGAGGCTTCAAAAGGATAATTGATCTGTGAAGGTGGAAACTTCTCCTATAATCTTTTGCTTTGTCTAATGCTTCCTAAATGTATGGTGATTTGCAATTATTTCCCTGCAACTGAGTGTGCACAGTCTTTAGTCACAAAGTCAGGGCACTTCACCAGGTCTCTGAGAACATCAACAACATAAGGGCACATTAAATCTGATAGATAAGTGAGCAGGGAAATAATGTCAATCAAGGCAAGAATTTTGTCGGTGATGTTTTGTGGGAAACCTGCCAAGAGTAGCAATGCTGTGCCCAGGGAGTTATGAGTTGGATTCCATAGTTTCTGCTCTCGTGAGTCTGGAGCTGCTGTAGTTGCAAAGATTAGCTGGGAAATCTTGACCTCTGGATGAGTGATCCACTTGTGCCCATCTGAGTTTTCAGAGAGTCTGAAGCAGCAGTTCCAACAGACTTCCAAAATCATCACAATGTCCAGTTACTCAGATATGCAGAACTTTTGATGTCATTAATGACATCATACCTGTGTGGGTGAAGCAGCATAATGTAAAGGAGAAAGATTGTCCTGTCATGATGATTTTTATTACTTATAAGTCAGGCATTTTAACTGGAGTTTGTTTAGAAAAAAACAAGAGTTATTTAGTTTTATACACTATGTCCCACACGAGCACAAACTTTCAGAGCTCAGGAAAGGCTGGGCTTGAGGATCACATGTCTGAAGGGATGGGGTACAGTGGATTTGGACTTTTCTAAGAGTTTTTGATAATGTCCTTACTCAAGAAAAGTTCTGCCTTGAAGAAAAGCAGGCATCAGCTGAGGTCCCAAGAGCTGAGTGGGCCCAACATGACAGATTTACCTTCATTTAAAAAGCTTCCTCGCCTGGTTTATGGCAGCTTGTTGTGTGTGCTCTCTGCCTGTGGTGAGTGCAGTGAAAGAGCCTGCAGGCAAAACTGAACCAAAATTAAACTATACAACCCTGAACTTGGTGTGAACCAAGAGGTACATCGATATTTACTGAGTATCAGCTGGGACAGAAGGAGTTTGTAAGCTGGAAAAATGGGGTTTTGTGTGTCTGACCCTTAAACAAAGAGAAAATGAGGGCCTGAAAAATATGATTCTTTCTCAAAAATAATAGTGAGTGCCAGAAGGAGCTACACCAGCCCAGTCTTAGGTAAGGTCTGAAAATGAACAGTGTAATAGCAAAATTTGCAGAAATCAAGAAATTAATCAGGTCTTCAGAAAGTGTAAATTTGGATACCTTTTTGGAATTGGTTGGGCAACACATTAAAATCTTTTTCAGAATAGTTTTAGATGTTTCTTTTTAATGTTAGAGAAATTCTCTAAAGCTGAAGGCCCAGGAAATGCAAGAACTGGCAGGTTAAACAGAAGTGATAAGGAGTGTGCTCTGTAAGAACAAGTTCTGATACTCTTACATCTTCAGGGAATTTCATTTTAATTGAAACCACTCAAACAAAAATTACAAAAAAACACTCCACCAAAATTGTAATTGGGGACAGCTGAAGTAAAGCATACACGGAATTACTAGGCTGTGTTAATTAAAGGAATAGAGATAGTACTGAAAGTAAGAAAAGGCTATGACAGAGAGGGCAGTCAGTGCTCTGTTTTACTTACCATTAGTGATTTGGTGGCTTAAACTTTGGGAATGGAATTTTCTTTGTTTGTAAACAGAGGGGGGGAAATAACTCTTCCAAAGGACTAATTCACTTTGTCCAAAATTAGGGAGAGTGTCATAGATTCAGAGAATATTTTGAGTTGGAAGGGACCTTTCAAAGGTCATCTAGTCCAACTCCTGCCATGGGCAGGGACACCTTCCACTGTCCCAGATTGCTCCAAGCCCCATCCAACCTGCCTTGAGGCAACAAGCTTTAGGGTATAGAAATTGCTCCTGAGGGTACATCTCATCCAGTGACTGTAAAGAGAGCCTGGGCAGGCTGGGCAGAACTACAAAGCTCTGACATTTGGATGTGACAATGCTGTTTAATGTCCCCACCCATGGCCCGGGTGGTGGGACAGGGTGCACCTTCAGGAAGGTTGAAGGTTACACAAATTAAAGAGAAATGGTTGGTAGGTTGGGTTTGCTGTCAGCCAGAAGGAACTGGAGAGGCTTGAAAACCAGGCAGAGAGGACCCTCAACAAGTTCAAGAAAGAGACATGCAAAGTCCTGCACTGGGAGAGGAATAATCTTTCCACAAGGGTAAGCTGTGGATCAGCTGGGTTGAAAGCAGTTTTACAGAGGAGGATCTAAGGGTCTGGGTGGGCATGAAGTGGATCCTGAGCCATCAAAGTGCCCTTGCAGTGATGAAGTCCAAAAGCATCAAGTGCATGAAGAAGAAGAGTGTTGGCAGCATGTCAAGGGAGGGGACAGTTCCTCTCTCAGCCCTGGTGAGGCACGTCTGGAGTGCCAGGTCCTGTGTTGGGCTGCTGAGGACACAAACACACTGCAGGGAGTCCTGGGAAGAGCCACAAAAACTGGGGAATTACATGGAGAGACTGAGAGACCTGTGGCTGTTCAACCTACTGAAGAGGAGATTTGGGGGTATCTCCAAGTGTAGCAATATTTGATGGCAGGATGTAAAGGAGATGGGCCCAGTGCTGACAAGGGTCAACAAGCACAGATTAAATACACAGGAAATTCAACTGGAAAATAACACTTTGTTAGAATGGTCAAGGACTAAAACAGGTTGTGCAGACTCTCAGCATTTGGAGATACTCAGAAACTGATTGAAAATGAATTTTGAATAACCTGTTACCCATTCTAGCTGAGGTCAGGACAGCTGGACTGGACAAGCTCCAGAGGTCCTTCCAACCCCCAGTTCTGTGGATCCCCTTTATCAGTTACTCTTCTTGCAAAACCACATTACTTTGATTTCTTTCCCACACAAGTCCCCATGGAAGTAAATGAAATTGCTATTCCTACTTCATGTAAAAATATTGTAACACTTGGGCTCTCCTTTGCATATGGGAATCACAGCACCTGCAATTTACCATTTCCCACTTTTTAAATTACACTTTTATCTTCATTTTTAGGAAGGGAGTTCTAGTAAAGTTCACAGGTGTTTTCTGCAAGGAAAAAAAATTTAAAAGCTACTCCTCTAGATTAAAAAAAAAAAAAAAGGATGATTACTGAGTGTTGCTGCCAGACTTGGTTATTTGTTAACACTGAAATGCCCAAGCCAGGCAGCAGCTGAATGTATTTCATTCAACTATTTCCATGCAAAATTGTCACTGGCATTGGATCAGCTTCCTTTTAAGTTTCCTAAAGTTAGAAGCAACAATTTTTCTGAAAGCACTGGACATTAGAAGGGTCTACCTGGATGTATCATTAATTATTGCATATTTTTCAGCATATGATCCCCACGTGTTAGAACGATGACTGGGTGTCCCACAGTCTACATTTATCCTTGTGGATTATCCTGGGTAAAAAATCCAGGTTGTTGTTGACAGCTCTCTCAGGCCAAGGTGTGGCATTTCTGCCTGAAAGCCTCAAGACATTCATATGCAGCTTAAAAGGGTTTTGTCCCTTGTAACAAGGGACAAAATCCACTTCTCAGACCTCCTGGTGTATTTGCCCTTTGAATCCTGTTTTGGCACTGACAACAGGCATGGGGAGTGGAAACAAGGACTTGAGGGACTTTTCCAGTTAGGTTTGTAAAGGAACAATACTTGTCTTCTTGGTTTTTAAAAGAAAGTAGAGTCAGAGGCTCCGATGCTGTGATCTATGAAGAAGCTTTAATTTCGGTGAATTTACCCAGGAAATGAAAACAACCCAAAATATTTAACTCTGAATAAATTCTATATTAAAGATAGTGGAAAGATCATGATGGTTTTTTTGTCTGCCTTAATAGGATTGCTCTTTATGGATTGCTTTCCATGGGAAACTTCAGAGCTCTTGTTGTCTGGTATTCAGTTAAATCTTCTTTTAGCTTTTCTGTTGCCTTAAATGTATCAGCATTAATTTATTGACATGCTAAACAATCAAATTCTTTCTCAAGTCTTTGTGGGGTGTCAAACTGAACCATATACTTCAGAAAAGACTGGAGGGGTGGGATCATTGTGTCCAAATTTAGGTACCCACAATGTAGATGTCAACAAACGATCTCACTGTCAAGAATTCTTTTACACTCCGGGAGAGAAGTCGAAAGTTGAAAGCAGACAGTTAAAATAGGTCAGACAAAATGCTTTCTTCATAGGTCTGCTTCTCTCTGTTGACTACATAAAGAGACTTGACAATGAGCTCATGTGTCTCCTGGGTTTCTAAAATTAGGTGACATGTCCTAGGTCACTGAAGGGTTGATTTCCCAACTCTGCTTGTTGCTGGCAAGTGTCTCAGTTGGCATGAGGAAGGCGCACTGTGCCCTTTAATTTAAATTATGTGTCAGATTTGCTACATTTGGGGGGTTTAGGAGGGACATAATAAAATGCACTGGGTTTCACACCTTATATTCATAGATAAGGAATCAATTGTATAATGAAGGGTGTTCCAGCCCTGTGATCAATTTAGGGGAGCCACTAAGTTCATCAGAGGGCTGGAACACCTCTCCTGTGAATTCAGGATGAAAGAGCTGGGACTGTTCATCCTGGAGAAGAGAAAGCTCTGGGGAGACCTTAGAGCATCTTCCAGTGCCTGGAGGGGGCTTACAAAACAGCTGGAGAGAGACTTTTGACACAGGCATAGAGTGAAAATGGCCTTAAGCAGAAGGAGGACAGGTTCAGATTGGATTTTAGGAAGAAATTCTTTACTGAGATTGGTGAGACACTGGAACAGGTTGCTCAAAGAAGTTGGAGGCTCCTAATCCCTGGGAGTGTTCAAGGCCAGGTTGGACAGGGCTTGGAGCAACCTGGGCTAGTGGAAGGTGTCCCTGCCCATGCAGGAGGTGGAACTGGATGATTTTGAAGGTCCCTTCCAGCCCAAACCATTCAGATATTTTATGATAATTAACCTGTTCATATATAAGCTAAAATGACCAGTTATCAAACACTGTGACATAAACAGCTCTGGAATCCATTTCCTAGGAAGAAAATGGAACTGATGAGAGAGTGGTCTGTGAGCCAGATCCAGTGGTGATATCTGGTGTATTCTCCTTGGCACCTTCTCCACCCACCTTTATTTTTCATAGGGAAATATTCTTCCCATCTCTAGGAAGTACTGGAATCACTGGGCATGGAGGGATTGACTTTTCTGAAATGTATTTAGTCTGCAAAAGCTCAATTGATGCTTCCCATAGTCAGAATCTTTCTGATTTCCACACTTGAGTAGTGGCTTGGTCATGGTGCAGGAAAAGGATGTGGTGGGAGGCCCTGACAAGACACTGAAGTGAGATGAATTGAGTGATGAAATCCCATTTGATCTTCACTGCTCTATGCCATTGTGGGTCAGCTTTGAAATTTATTGGTTTCCTTTCAAACCACTGGCACATGTCCCAGAGGACCACACCAGATCAGGTGGTTTGTTTTGAGTGAGATCTCAATAACAGTTCAGAACTGCCTTACAAAGTCACTAAAAATCGTCTTTCATTCACCCAGCATGATGCTGTGTAAAAAATTTACCCATTATTTGCTAAGGTGACTTTTGATTGTTTTAAGCAGTGGTTTATGACTTTGTTTTTTATGTCTCCCTGGGAGTAGACACATCCCACTGGGAAAGGACTCTCTATCTGGTTCTGTTGATTAGTGACATCATGTTGTGCACTTGACACTTGGGGGCTTCTCCTGGAGAATTCTCCTCACCAGCCCCCAGAAACCCTTTCTAGGCAGGGGAAAGAAATGGGCACTTGTGGCAGAACAAGTTTTGCCAGAGCTTTTCCAACCTACCCTTGAATCATTTAAGATATTTCCCCTAAAGAATCTGCTTTGGTGTTTACCTTGGACAAATGAATTCACCTTCATAGGTGATGAATTATTTTGAGTCATTAGATGATTTCTTTCCTTCCTGTATTCCAGCCATGCTTGAAATAACCCCCCGAAGCCCATTCTATTTTAGTAACAATCAACTGATTTTCACATTCTCAAGACACTTGAACAACCTTTCTGTTTCACTAGAGATAATTGAAGATTATTTTGGGGAACTATATATCCATAACTGAAAGGTGTAATCCCTCTGTTATTGGCTATTCTGACTAAATTTTATAATTGCAGTGGCAGATGCAGCTAAAACAGCAACATGAAGCATCAGTATCTCTAATTTGCTAATGAAATTACAGGATTGGGCTCCCAATGACATCAGAAGAAAATAGGATAGTTCAAGCTTCCCTTCCAAATCTTACAGTAATACATTTATATCTTTTTCTCAGTGCTGAGTGGCAATGCTTTATCAACATAGCCTGTATTTTATTTTAGTTTATTTTTTTAGTAAAACATAACTGATAGCATCTGGCTGGGAGAGAACTAGGCTTTCATTGGTTAAAGAGATAACTAGCCTTTAATTGGTGATAGAGATAAGTATATTTTAATTGATAATAGGTGGACTGTACACATATGTATCCCATACATGCAGGGAACTGCTGAATAATATGCTCAGGTCCTGCTGCAGGTCCAGGGCAGAAGTTCACAGAACTGGTAGTTGTTATTACCTAATAAACACTTGAGTCTCTGTGGGTGACATGAAGGCCTCAGCCCAGCATTTGATGCAGGTTTCCATGACTACCTTGAAGGGAAAAAATGAAGCAGATTCTTTTATTTTCCCTGCAATATGTGAAAGAAAAGCTGTGAAATGGTTTGCAGATGTTCTTGTTGTCTCTTTAGAAGTTCCTTTGAAACTAAGATGAAGCAGAAGACAGAAAACATCTTCCCTTTTTAAACCCAGTGAATACCAGGTTAAAGTAAAACTCATCTTCAAATAAGAGTGGATTCTACAGGTTCCCCCTTTCCCCCGGGGTATCTGTACATCATTTATCAGGCATCTCCCACCCTTTCATTGCCTTTAAATTACTGAAATAACTGACATTTCTGATGCATCCCAGGGACAGAATTCAATCTCCACATCTCTCTCTGGGCTTTCTGCACTGACCTGCACACAGGAGTTCAAATGAGCAGGAAATAATCTCCAGTGCAGTGTCTGCTGAGATGTTTGTCTGCTTTTCTCCTGCCTGTGTTAATGGAGTGACTTTCTGTTCCAACTCCTCCTGGCTGAATGTCACCAGGGATGTTTGCTGTCCTCCTCAGCTGAGATCTTATCAGTCCCTCATTATTTGATAAACCATCAGAAATGCAGTCAAGTAATTAAATTCGGTGCCAGAGCAGAGCAGGAGTCACGGATCAAGTGAGGAGGGAAGAAAACATTTCAGTTTGGAGTGAATTTTATGAATCATTGTTCTCCAAAATTTTTAGACAGAGATTAATTTTCCTTTTTTATTTTTTAATTGAAAGACTCTCTCCTTCCTAAATGCTGGTGTCCTGGCAGTGTGTTGCAACCAGGATAAAAATTGGGTGTCCTTTGATTGTAAAAGTTCTTTTACAAATCACTTCTTTACAAATCAAAGTAGGATAATGAAATACAAGTCAATCCTGTCTTATGATATGGATGAATCTTTAGCCTGACAGTAAAATTCATTCCTTTACACCTCTGTTTTTCCCAAAAAGCTGTTGGTTATATAACATCTCTGGTCATGGATTTTGTTACCTCGACAAATGATCTCCAGGAGGAAACCATCATGTCATTCACACTCCTAAAAGGCCCCCAGACAGTTGTGCTTTTAAGAGACTACTGAAAATCATGAAAGGTGAATCACAGCTTCAGAAGTGAAGCAGACAGGTCTTTTTTCTGGCTCAAAATAATCCATCCTACCTTCTCCTTTGGGTGCAATTTAGGCCCCTGCAGCTACGGAACCTGTTCCAGTAATTTTCTTGAGACAAGTTCCTGATCATTCAGACATTTCCTTTGGCTTTCAATTAGATATTCAAGACCAGCTGTAGCAGCTGCTATGCAGACAAGCGTGGCTGATCTCTAATATGTGCAACTCAGAGTTCAAATGTTGGCTTCCCTATTTTCTGTCCATTTTTTTTTCATTCTCATCACAGTTTACATATTTAAAATGTTTTTTTTTTTTCCACTGCAGAGATCTGAACCTTGATGTGAAGACCTCAGCCAAATTATCTGCGGAGAGCCTGTGCTTGAGCCCTAATCACAGTGTTAACGATCAAAACTTGTCTGAAGTTCAAAATTAAAGAGAGAAGATGGCACTCACCTGGAATATCTGCTTCTTCACTCTCATATTGCTTCCCATGGTAAGAAAAAATGTTTTTCTTTGCATTGTTCTGATATGAATATTTGTTCTCATGGCCAAGGGTGAAGGATCTGCTGCTGAAACTTATTGTAACTTTTTCTGTGTGGCCTCATAAGTTGTTTTAAGGTTTTCCCAACCTCCTTTGTCAATTCAAAAGGACTGTGATCACTGCTCATCCTGAAAAGGGCAAGTCCATTCTTTAAGGGTTTTTGTTCACTGTTTTTATCCAAGATTAAAAATAAAATAAAGTAATAATTTAAAAAGAACAAAACAAAACAAAAAACAACCAAAATAGCAAGGCTTCTGTTTCAAATCCATTGGATTAAGAATACTTTTTTCCCAGCCAGAGGGGATAAAATTAGAGATTCCTCTCAGCCCTGTGAAACCTGAACCTTGAGATATTTTGGGCAGTGCTTTTGAATGCTTCTGATTTCAGAGGACTGACTTTAAGAAACAATACAGATGAGCCTCTGAAGATACAAAAGGCACTTAAAGTCATTTATCATGTTTCTGAAAGTTTTCAACTCTTTCTGAAGATAACAGGGATTCATATTCCCCCTCTTTACTTACTGAGTTGCTATTGCATTAATAACTCAGTCTGAACACATGTGGAGTTGTAGCTGTTCCTCTCCACTGTCCCCCCACATGTTGTGGCTGGATCTGACCTCACCAAACAGCCAGAAAACCACTGAATAAAGATATTTCTTCCCTTTGTGGCAGTGAGGATCAGTACACAACCCCCAGAATAAACTCATCTTGCCTTTCAACTCTTTTCTAGACCATTGGTCGGAAATGTGCTTTCCACCACTTCTCAAGGAGAACTGCTCAGAGGGATTCTGGGACAAACAGCACCACTATTTAAATATTCCATCTCATTTTTATTAAAAGCCTTGTGCAACTTTTATGCAAATGCTTTACAATTGCTTAATATGAAGATATTCTCACATTACTGCACTTTAGTAGTCAGGTGTTTGAAAGCATTCTTGACATTTATTTTGTTTTATTTTTAAATAACAACAATTTAGTGTAGTAGTGATATGACCAGAGCATTTTAGGAGTTTTTGCAGAGGTTCTTGCTCATGTGCATCCTGTGTGAGCTGTCTGACAGTGCATGTTTGACACCGATACAGGGCTTGTCTTTACTTTGGCACACAAAAACACACCTTTTTTTTCCTTTTGGGTTTTATTTAGAGTTGATTCTGTTTAACTGAACATCTGAAATGTGGCATAACTGAGCTGAATTCTGTAGGACAGGATTGGAACTGGGAGTATACTTGTGTTCATCGAAATGACATTGTCCCTTATGTGGGCTTGGAATTTTTACCTACTGCATGTGGCTATTGCTTAGCTTTCCTGGTCAGGCAGAAACTATTACTTACTAAAATTTAATTTTTATGCTGTATCTCTGAAATAATTACAGTGTGCCCAGGGGGCCAAGAAGGCCAATGGGATCCTGGCCTGGATCCAAACTAGCGTGGCCAGCAGGCCCAGGACAGTGACCCTTCCCCTGGACTCTGCCTTGGGGAGGCCACACCTTGAGTGTTGGGTTCAGTTCTGGGCCCCTCAGGTC
>JAWWEV010000083.1:2370862-2396037 GCA_035583235.1 Hafferia zeledoni | reverse complement strand
TCCAAGCCCCATCCAACCTGGCCTTGGACACTTCCAGGGATGGGGCAGCCACAGCTTCTCTGTCCAACCTGTGCCAGTGACTCAGATTAAGATATTTACCAATATAATATATAATCATGAATCTTCTATACTTGGTGTCAAGGGACAGAAACCTCTACATGTTGGAACAACCCATCCTAAATCCCTCTAATGCTCTCCTTACTGCAGGGTCCTCAAAAATTATCTGACACTGGACTTTGGTTTCTTTAGCTTTTAGAAACCTCATTTTTATTGACCTGCATGGGGAATTCTCTGAATGTTATGTAGATCATGAGTAGATGACAGTAATCACTTTTGCCCAATGGATTGTCTTGAATTTTCAGAATCTTGTGACTCATCTTTGTGGGATGGTTTATAAGGTTATCATAAATGCTGTTTCCTGCCTTTCATGGAACACATTTTTGAAATTGAGCATTAAATGTATGTTCTTGAATGGGCGATGGCAAATGCCAATGGATCTCTGTGTCTGTAGTATAAAAAAAATGACAAATGCATCCATTAGATACTTCAGGATCTTAAAAAAAATGGAAGATCCATTTTAAAGAAAACAGGAAAAATATTTTCACCACAGAACAACATGCTGAAAATATTTTGTACTACTTTTGATAGAATTAATATTTCCAGTACAGTTCAAAGAATCCAATCTCAATTTCAACCCCCTTTTTTTTGTTGTTGTTTTTGGTACAATCTAAGGTTTGGGGTTTTTTTGTTTTTGTTGGTGGTTTTTTTTTTTTTTTTGCTATCAATACAGTTTAGACTGTAAATCTAATCAGAATCTTGAGGGAAAATAGTCTCGATGAACATCTTTCAGCCTGATTTCATTTTTGTTGGGGAGTTTAATGATTTCCCAACCCTCATCCACGTTCAGTGCCCAACCTGTCTCAATATCCTGTTTATCTGCACACTTCTGCTGAAAACTTCTGTTGAGGATTTGAAAGGGATGAAGTTTTTCACTGCTCCTGACCTTCCCAGTTACACATTTCTGCAATGTTCTTTTCTTGCTCAGTAGGTGTCTTTTAGAGTGCAAGATTCTTATTAATTCTCTGAGAGCTTTAGACAGAAGAAAACACTTTAGCTGCTGTTTACTCCTTTCAAATGATTTTGGTCCCACAGTGTCTCTCCATCTCAGCATTTGTGGTCAAAGTGTGTGTTATTCAGGGTTATTTAGGCTAAACACAGGCTGTTAATTTTGTTTGACAGTTCCTGAAACGGTTTGTCAATAATTTGAGCTTCTGATATTTGCATATTTAGGAAGGGAAAGTACAGAGATTTTAATTTGGTTTTAATTATTCTTCCCTGATAGCCACATCTGAGCATGTTACATATTTGTCTTGAAACTATTTTGGACCTTTACTGTGGCTTTCTTGTTTGCTGAGGGCTTGCAAGAGAACTGATAATGCAAAATATATCTTGGATGAGATTAGAGATATGCTGAAGCTCAAGGCTATAAGGTTGTTTTTACTTCCTCACAGATATTAAAATGGTCTTTCTTTTTTCCTGCTGCCCTCTGGCTGAGCTGGTTTTAGTTATTAGATCTCTGTTAGCCAGTTATGATAATTTGCTCCATGACTTAAAAACAACAAAACACATGACATGTTTGCAGTGTAATAGAAATTAAATTCCCATGCAGTTTCACTCTAAGCCACTCTATTTTAGTACTTCTTCCAGCAACGTGGATGGGCAAAATGTAAACCTTTTAGCATCATGTGTTGTATCTTGTGTCTGAACTAATGCAGGAACACCAGGGGAACACACTGCAGGCTAATTTAAGGGAGCTGTTGACTCTCAGTGTGTATTTTCAGTGTAAAAGGTTTGACCCCAAAGCTGATGTATTTACTCTCCCTCCTGGAACTGGCTGGAGCTGGAGGCATTCCCATTCATGCTCCAGAGGCAGAACAGCTGTGGGAGAGTCAGGAATTCTGTGCAGGCAGGCAGGATTGGTGGGAATGGGTTGCTGAAGGGCCTTTGATGCCCTAAGGAAAGCAGACTGATGTGATCACAGCTGTACACAGATGTGTGTTTTTCTAATGCTCCAGGTCATCTGTCCACCTCTAAAACCTGGATGCTGGGGGTGGGTCCAAATTTGACAGAACTTCCACATTCTCAGGCAAAATAATTCTCTGACAGTTTCATGTGAATGTTTAAGCAAATACAGAGATGTTGTTAATTTACTGGAAAAAAACCCCCAAAACAAACAAACCCCAAACAAACAAAAAACACGGAAACAAAATAACTTCAACATAATCTGAAGATATGTTAAGACAGCAGAGTATCCAAACTGGAGTTCATATTAGGATGAGTGATAGGACAAGAGGGAATGGCTTTAAACTGAAGCAGGGCAGCTTTAGATTAGTTATTAGGAAAAAATTCCTCCCTGTGAGGGTGATGAAGCCGTGGCACAGGTTGCCCAGAGAAGCTGTGGCTTCCTCATCCCTGGGAGTGTCCAAGGCCAGGTTGGACAGGGCTTGGAGCAACCTGGTCTAGTGGGAGGGTGTCCCTGCCCAGGGGGTTGGAACAAGCTGATCTTTAAGGTCCTTTCCAACCCAAACCATTCTGTGATGTGGGAGACACTACTCCATGTGATCAATGGCTAAAGACTCTTGTTACTGCTCAAAAAACCCATCAGCTTTATTTCTATTTTTTTAATCTAACAGCTAATCCAGGTGCGTGGCAATTCAGGATCACTGGCATTAGCAGTAACCTCAGGCATGAGAGTTTGAGGGTCAGATGTTCTTACTGACCCCATTTAGTGCTCAGTGTGAGCTGCTGCAGCTTCTTCTTTCTCATTTCCCTGCATCACAGACCAGCTGCACTGACCTGTCTCTAAAAGGTGTGGAAAAGATGAATCCACTTAATGCTGGGGATGTTCAGGTGTTGGTGATGGTGCCAAAGGCAGATGTGTGAGAGAGGAGGGGTTTGATTCATCTCTTTGCTGCCCTGTGGAGGGGCATGTGCTGCTGAGCTGTCCAGAGTCAGGCAGCTCTGTGAGACACTTGGCTTTCAGACATTCTGTGTATTCCATCTATTTGGCAGCTCAAACTATAAAAACTTCCACCAATGAGATCTGAGTGAAACGTGCCTTTAGGCCATCAGTTTGTTGTAGTGAAACAATGATCAAACAGTCTATTTTGCTGCTTTTCCTCTCACACTTCCTTATACACGACCTGGTATCTAAATAATTCACACCTATAAAGTCAATGGACATAAATAGTACATGTTATAGCAGCTGGGACACCCCTGGATGTTCTGGGAAAAACACAGATAGGGGTGGCCTGGGAATGACACAATGTCTCCTGATTTTCTAGCACGGATATTTGTAACACCTAAATCTCCATCTGATAAATGCCTTCATTTTTGCCTTGACATAATTATTCCTTCTCTGCTTCACAGGAGCTTATTTGTTCTATTTACCCAACAGTTTACTGGCTGTATTTTAATCTTTTTAGCTGTTTTTCTGAGAATTAAAGCAGTAGGTGGGGATCAGAAATGAAAGTTTATTTTCCCTTGGTTTTCACACTTTAACCTACTGGTTACAACATTAATTCTGCTGCTATTTAATTAGGGGGATGCAAAGATGGAAAATCAACTTCTTATCCCTTTTGTATCCATGGGGTTTTCCTACAGCTCTCTTAATGAAATGCAAAATAACACCTTGTGAATGACAACCAGCATATGAAGGGCAGGTCATCCTGTACTGAGCTCCCATCCCACTACGTGGCACTGCTTGCAAAGGGAGGTTTGAGGATGTTCAGCAGTGGGAAGTGGCAATTCTCCAGCTGTGCTCATGGATTCATTTGGGAAAAAAACCAAACACCAAACAGCTGCACAAGCTGCCAGGAGCCATCATAAAATAAGACCATTAAAAAGGAGAAGAATTAAATCCTCCTTAATTTAATATAAGAAAAAAAATCAAAGGGAATTCGACAGGAATGTGTATGAATGATACTAATGGGGAAAAAATTGTCAGTCCTTAGTACTGGGGATTTTTTTGCATTTTAGGCCATTGGTTTTTATTCTGAGCGGGTTTTTATGTGTGAAAATGTGAAATATTTATCTGTTGTTGAAGGTGTAACATAGAAATTCTGAACACAGTATTCCTCAGGATCAAATGAAGGACAGATAACATATATTGGAATCACCCAGAATAACCCATGAGGGACAATATGACAGAGGATTCATCAGTTTTGCTTCAGGTCTTTGTTTGGCTTAAGTATGACAGCAATTTGCCCTCCTGGCAGAGGAACCCCTTCTCTGTTTCTGCCTTCAGTATGTGTCACACACACAGTATTTACATGTGTTAATGTTTGCTTCTGAGAGCAGGGAAATCAAAGCAGCAAAAATAGCTGCTCCCATTTCTGATCCTATCTTTCTCCACGGAAAATGAAACCTTCTTCTTTCTATTAACTTCAATCTGAACTGAATTAGAACATTACTGCAATTTAATGTTCCCATTTCAAGGGCTTCAGAACAATTTTTTTTTGGCACGTTACAATTCAGAAATAAGTGGAGAGGAAATGCTTTGCACGTCTTTATTCCACTGCACGTGGATGGTTCTAGGATGGACAATAATCATAAATTCATGGAATCACGGAGTGATTTGGATTGGAAAGGACCTTAAATATCATCCAGTCCCACCCTCTGCCATGGGCAGGGACACCTTCCATCAGCCCAGGTTACTCCAAGCCCTGTTCAACCCAGCCTTGGACACATCCAGGGATGGGGCAGCCACAGCTTCTCTGGGCAACCTGTGCCAGGGCCTGCCCACCCTCACAGGGGAGAATTTCTTCCTGATATTTAACCCTGCCCTGTCAGTTTAAAGCCATTCCCTTTGCCCTGTCACCCCAGGCCCTTGTCCAAAGTCCCTCTCCAGCTCTCTTGGAGCACCTTTAGGAACTGGAAGATCTTCTAAGATCACTAAGGTCTCCTTGAAGCCTTCACTTCTTCAGGCTGAACAACTCCAGCTCTCTCAGCTTGGACCTAAACTCCCTGAAAAATAAAACCAGTGGACATGGTGGAACTGACTTTTCTTTCTGTAACTGGAAATAGAACAGCAGAAATAAAAGTAACATCTGGATATGAGCAGGGAGATGAAAATGAAGCTTTTAAGGTTTATAACTGAGAAATCCTGGCCACTTCATGGGGAAATTCAGCTGGAACTGAGCAACTGCCTTTTCTGGAGCTTTTGGTTTACCAAGAACAGTCAAGGGAAAGACATGGGCATGAAGTCCTGGCTGTCATGCCAAGCAAGGCAGGTTGTGTTGCACTCACTGTGTGGCTTTCAGCAGCCACCTCTGACAAAGAGGAAAACTTTACTTTGTACTGAGGGGTGAATGCTGTGTCAGGAGATATCAAGATGTGAGAATCGAGGGTGGCTGAAGATTTCAGAGCCAGGTGTCCTTGGGGCTATGATGTGGCTGGATATTAGGAAAAGTTTCTTCCCTCAGATGGTGGTTGGGCACTGGAATAGGTTTCCCAGGGAAGTGGTGGTGACTTCCACCCTGCCAGAGTTCAATAAATGTTTGAACAACATTCACATTTTGTGTTTTTTGGGGTGATCCTGTGCAGGGCCAGGAGTTGGAGTCCATGATCCTTGTGAGTCCCTTCCAGCTCAGACTATTCTCTGATCTGTGATCCAGTGCCACAGAAGCAGCAGGATGCAGCATTTTCAAGCTCAAGTACATAACATCAGGCTCCCTTAGTCAGCAGAGAAGGACCCCTTTAATATGGAATGCACAAATACCCCAGCAGAACTCTCACTTATTTCTTCAGGATGCCAAGTTATTGAAACTTCCACACATTTATCACATTAAATTTGGGAAGGGAGGCTTGAATGTATCAGCCAAGACTTACTGTGTGTGGTTACAGAGTTTTAACCATGAATGCTTGGCTTCTGAAGCCTTTATTTCTTTTTTTCTTGAAAAAGAAAAATTGTCTGTTGTTTAAATATGCAAAAGATTCTGAATCTAGAAGTCTGTGCATTGCATTCAGCTGCAAACAGCACAGCTGGAGCATCTGTTACCCTGGGACAGAGTCCCTGTGCCACCAGTTCTGCAGCAAGGATGCCCTTGTAGCTGCCAGCTGAGGGGACTGGCATAGCTCCCCAAATGCCTGCTGCATCTTGCTGGAGCTGAGAACAACAGGAAGTGTGCCATTAGGATAGCAAAGTGCATCCTGAGTTTGACCTTATTTAGTGATACATCCCAATTTGAGCAAATTTCTGTAGAGCAGTGGAGTGGAAAATGCTGGAGCAGAATCTGGGTCATGACAAGATGCCGAAAGTGAGTCCTACCTGTGGCTTATCTGTTGGGGGCTGAAATGCATCCAGGTCCTGCTGGTTTATTTGGAATGAAGTCACCCTTTAAGGGGGAGATCTGTTGGTAGCAGAAGACCATCTCTGTCTCTGTGTGTTGTCCCTCCTTAAATCAAATCCTCCCCTGCAGTGGCATAAGAGTAAGATGGGAATTTGAGATCGGCCCTGCAATCTGGCACTGTGTTTTGTTGGCTTGGTTTGTTTTCTAGTAATTTTGCAGTTCTTTTGTGACACATTGTACTTAGGAACTTCTTGAATCTGCCTGAGGTTCGTGAAATGTCACGTAGTCACTGGTAGGACTTTCAAAGAGGGCCTCGTGAGCAGTGCATGTGTGAGAATATTAATTCATTAATTACACATTTTCTGCTGCTCACAGAGCAGGGACTGGGCCCCACCTGCCTCCTACCCTGGGATTGTTTCACAAACAGTCTCTGCATCCTCTCTGTCTTCACACCACATGAAACAAAACATTCGGATAAGGAGTCACACAGGGATAGGAAACCCACTTTTTGCAGGATTAAGTAATAAATTGCATTTTTACATCATGGTTTGTAAGAACTTTGAGTTACAGTTCACAATGGCAGAGTATTCTTGATACAGCAACAGGTAAATAGTAATATTAACACATAAAATGTTAGGAAAGGGGGAAAAAAACCCAAACAGAAGGGACTTTGGAAAGGAGAAAGAGGGAGCTGTATCTGTAACACATCTGCAGTTAGAACTGCTCTCAAATATCTTGTTCCATGCCAGTCCAACTTTGCCCTTCCAAAACCTCTACTTTTGGGGATCCCATTCCCAGAAATGTGGGAAAAAAAAAAAAAAAAAGTAAATTGAAGTGCAGGAGTGTTCAGTATTGGTTTCCAGTAGGGAAGATTCTCTGGGTTGTAAGAAGGCTCCAGCTGCCTCTGTTGGAGGTACCATTGTTGAATATCCTGCCCAGTGTGTGATGTGGACATGAGGCTTCATCAAGCATTGTTGGTTCCTGTCTTTGCTCTCCTTCCACATCACTCCTGCTCTTGACTCCTCAGAAAACAGACTGAGGTGGGTTGGTCTGGATTTTTTATAGTGTGTAAAAAGAAAACCCCTCTACATGTCACACTTGATGTTATGGAGTTCAGTTCTTGGGAGTGAAGAAAAGAATTGGGTGTGATTGTGTTTCCCTATTTCTCAAAGTCCTGTGAAAATACTAATTATTGTTGGCTCATTTTTACTGTGGCAAATACATGGGTCCCTGATGACTGTGAGTCTGGGCATGTGCTTCTCTTTTGAGGCATCTTTGAAAGAATTATGTGTTTTTATTGTTCCTTTGAAATTGCAAGGATGGAGAATTGAGGCCCAAAATTGTTCTCCATCACCTGTTCACTGCATGTCCCTGAGAGGGGCCCATTTTGCTGCACTCAAATCACCAGGCAGGACCCTAGTTCAGAGCTGCATGTTCTCAGGTTCTGGAAATATATCTAGATTAAATAGAAATGTCAATAAGATAAGGTTAAAGACAAAGACCAAATTTTCCATTGTAAGTCATTGTCAATATACACTAGTAGAGAAATTGATAATTTAATGAGACAAATGTTGTACAACAGGTGATGTGCCTTCTTACATTCAGTGGTGTCCAGAGCATTGTTAAACAAGTATCATTTTAAGCTTCCAAATGCCCAAGGCAGGAATGTTACATGTGGTTAAATCACTATAAATTACAAACTTCCCAAACAGCCTCTGCTGCACCAGTGGAGGGAATTGTGGTGGTGGAACTGCTCACCCCTCTGGCAATGATTTGTCTATCCAGAGCTTAGTTATTCACTCCTGGTATTTAACTGTGTATCACCAGGGACTGTGTGTGCTCAGAACCACATTTACATGCTCCTGTTAAAGAGTTACTGCCAGATATTTAAACACTGGTGATCCCCTGTGGTTGAATCGTGCCCAGTGACAGCTCAAAACTCCTGCTGGCCTTTCTCAGGTGCTTTAGGGGGAAAACCAAGGCACAGATAAGAGTTTTCAAGAAGTAGGATGGGAATGGGATTCATCAGGGCCTTATCTGCAGCCACACAAGTCACCCTGGGCTCTCATTTTTGTTACTTGCAAGAAACAAACACTGACACTGCAAGTCTCTCTCCATACTGTTTTTTTCACCCTGATAGTAATTTAAATATTGATCAACATCGAGTGTCTAAAACATTAATTGGCTGTGAGAGGAGTGTCTGCTGATGCTTCTCAGCAGCATGACATTGATACAAGCCTAAGCACAGAGATAAGGTGCCCATCAACAGGCAGACAATCATAAAAATAGGAACTGCTGTTTTATTAGATCACCTAATAAAAGTAGCATTAGTATCACTCTCTGTGGTATAAACCCAGACTGAAGGATCATAGTGGCTAATAACTTTATACTGAAAAAAATGGAATTTTCTATTGTTGGCAAAACTCAATTCTTTCATTATCTTTTGTCATCCTGCAGGAATATGTTCACATATCTAGATTTGGTTTTGTTTATTTTTATTTTTTTCCTATTTCTTGAAGCAGATCACCTTTAAAAACTTGGATCCCAAAATAATGAAATATTTTACACTGATGTCTTTAAGCATAGTAAAAGTTTTTCTTCACCCTAGGCTGGATTATTTGAATGACACCTAAAGGGACCTACAAGAAAGGAGGGACTTTTGACAAGGACAAGTGACAGGATGAGGGGGAATGGCTTCAAACTGCCAGAGGGCAGGGCTAGATGGGGTATTAGGAGGAAATTCTTCCCTGTGAGGGTGAGGAGGCCCTGGCTTAGGTTGCCCAGAGAAGCTGTGGCTGCCCCATCCCTGGAATTTTTCAAGGCCAGGTTGGATGGGGCTTGGAGCAACCTGGGATAGTGGAAGGTGTCCTTGCTCATGGCAGGGGGGTTGGAACAGGCTGATTTTTTAAGGTCCTCTCCAACTCCAATCATTCCAGGACTCTATGACTGTATGATTCTTCAACTGATCAGTGCAACATGTGATAGCATGTTTTGTATTTGTATCATAGTTAAATGGTTGGGAATGTGGCCAGCACATGGAAAACCACAGCCATACCATGGTCTTCACACTCCTAAGACAGATCTGACGACCAAAGCAGCTCATGTGCTGTGGCTCTACCAGCAACCACCTGCCATCCCTGCTGTGCTTTCCTCCTCCTCCCAGGCAGTGTCCATAGCTCATGGATAACCAGAGCTGGTCACAAATGCCTCTTCAGATGACTCTTCTCTTTCTCTGGTAGTTTCTTGGTGGTGGGTTCTTTCTGTACATGGAATCATTTTTCATAATTAGAAAGTTTTCCTGCATTGCTTCCCCTCCTTTACAGTCCTGTCAGCTGAGTTCCACCCTGGCTCCTGTCACTGTCTCAGTGCTCTGACACACCATTCATTCTGCTCCTCTTTCCTTTGGGAATATGAACTTTATTCCCCTCTCTGAGTCCTTATAGCAAAATAGTGACAAAACTATTCCTCCTTCAGTATGTACTTTATTCCACTACATGAGTTTTTACAGCAAAATGGTCACAAAACCCTCCAGAGATGAGAAGGAGAAAGAAAGGTTTGTTGAGAAAGCAACTCAAGGCACAGCCTTTGTGCAAACATTTGATTCCTTTGGGAGTTGAGTGGGTTTTCTTTTACTTGTGAGTTGTTGTGTTTTCCCTTCCACTTTGGCACAATATCTAAACCAGTGTCGCTGAGCACTGAAAGGACAAGGAGGGGAATTGAGAATAAGTTCAACACTCCCAATTACCACTGTTGTAATGAGCTTTTTGCCTCTATTCTTCAATGTTCTCCCCAGTCCCAGAGGCCCTTTGGGGGATATTAGAGTAAGAGCTGGAGCACGATGCACTTACTGGAGCCGCCAGCGGGGAGGAGAGAGAGGGAAAAACGTGTGTGATAGTTGAGGGCAAATAGCTTTAATTTAATTAGTAGATTAATTAAAGCCTTCCCCCTTGGGGAGGGTATGTGTGTGTGTGTAGAAAGTGTTCCTGCAGGCTCCTGTAGCTGTTCATCACACGTTTCTGTTCCGAGTGTGACTCAGATGGGGTTTCTATTGAACTTGCTGGGAGCCTGCACAAAACAAATTTCCTGTCGGAGACCTTTTCTCTTCAGGGTTTTGTTTAAATGTAATGAAGTATAAATGGGCAAATAATAACAAGTAATAACAAGAGCCTGCTTTGCAAATGAATGTGGCATCCAGCAGCACGACAACTGCAGAACTCCAAAAAGCTTCTCTGTTTCCCAACGCCCCCACAGTGCGAGAGTTCTTACATTAGCACAGAGTCCCTCAGCCTTCACTCACTGAAACTCATCAAGAGAAGTTTTTATTGTAAAAAATCCTTCAAGAATTCTTAGAAGCCTCGACTCTGCAAACTTGACATAGGTCCCGAGGAAAGCAGATAAGGCCAGCAGTGTCCTGGGCTGTATTAACAAGAATAGAGTCAGTAGATGCAGGGAAATGTTTACTCCTTTCTACTCAGCACCTGCTGGATCGCTTTTAGAATTATAGAATCTTGGAGTGATTTGGGTTGGAGGGACTTAAAGATCATCCAGTTCCATCCCCTGCCATGAGGAGGGACACCTTCCACTAGCCCAGGTTGGTCCAAGCCCCATCCAACCTCTCCTTGGACATTTCCAGGGATGGAGCAGCCACAGCTTCTCTGGGCAACCTGTGCCAAGGCCTGCCCACCCTCACAGGGAAGAATTTCTTCCAGATAGCTACTCTAAATCCACTAGTTTAAACTATCACATCCAGTTTTAGGCTCCTCGGTATATGAAATATGATAATCACCTGTAGCACATTCAGAGGAGGGACACTGAGATGGCCTTTGAGGAGAGAATGAGGAAATTGGGCTTTTTTACCTGGAGAAATTTTAGGAGCAATGTAGTAGCAGCCTCACAGTATCTATGAGGAGATCATCAGGAGAAAAGAGCCAAGCTTTTCATCATGGTGTGTGTCAGCAGAACCACAGACACTGGGCATGACCTGAAACAAGGGAGGTTCACACTGAAGAGAAACCTTTTTACCCTGAGGACAGGTGAGCATTGGAGCAAGTTGCACAGAGCTTGTACAGTCTTCATTCTGACCCTGCTTCCAGTGGGAGGTTGGCCTGAAGTCTTCTGAGGTCCCTTCCAATCTGAATTATTCTGTGATCCATGATTCTCTCTGAAAGACACACGTTAACATTATTCAGAGACAGGCACCAGGGACAGGATATCTGGATGAAGGAAAAGGTGTGGGAGGGACTGAAGCTTCAAGCATGAAATCCGTAGCCCAGGAAAAGGAGGTTAAGGCAGCTTTAGGCTGTCCTTTACATCCCCTTGACTTTGGGTTGCTCTGACACCTGGTGCAGATTTCCAGGGCTACTTTAAACAGAGGGCATTCCAGTGTTACCAGCACTGCCTAAAGAGTGAAAAGGGTATGCCTTTCCCAAAAATCCTCTGGAGACAGGAGGAGAGGAGAAGGTGCCTTTCTGCCTGTCACTGTTTCTTACAGAAAAGGCAGATGTAAAGATGATGGTCCAGGATCTTCTTAAGGATCATCTGGAAGCAATGTAGCCCCCTATTCAGAGTTTGGGTGGGATCTTTTAGGCTGATTTAACAGAGAAATTTTGAACAAGCCAGATCATTGTCACCTACAAGTTTGCCCCTTTGAAAGAGCAGTTCCTCAGATTATATGAACAGTGTGTCCCAAATTGCTCAGAAATTAAAGTGTCCCTATTTCAGGTGTTCAGCTGAATCTGAACATCATATCCCAGATTTCTGTCAGTATAAATCCTCATTTCTCAGCCAGACACAATGTATTAAAAAAGGTGGATCCCACCCTCCAACTTGTAATCCAATCATTTCCACTTACTGTTCAAACTGAATTGCTGTGCTGAATCTTCCTGGAGTAGTTACCTGAGGCTGGAGCAGTCTGACCACAGGGGGAAAAAATACTCATTATTTATCCTCCTTTGTGAATCAGCAATCAGGAAGGGCTACTGAACCTTTAGTTTCATCTCAAGCACTTTATGTCCAGCAAGATTTTTAAGCACTTTTCCAATGAGTGGTTGCCTCCTGCCAGTACAGGGCTTTGAGAAGCATCACTTGGCATTTCCTGCTATTAGAGCAAGGATAAAGGTGTGATTTGGTTTCATCCAAGATACCACTTCTTGTGGAGGTCCTCAGCAATCCTGGGAATGCCTCACCATGCTCAAAGAGAGGTTTTACAACTGATCTCCAAGAGAAGGGAGCCTATAAGAAAGGTGGAGAGAGACTGTTTACAGGGGCATTTAGCGATGGGATGAGGGGGAATGGATTCCAATGGACAGGGAGTATGTTTAGATCAGATGTGAGGAAGAAATTCTTCCCTGTGAGGGTGGAGGCCCTGGCCCAGGTTGCCCAGAGAAGCTGTGGCTGCCTCATCCCTGGCAGTGTCCAAGGTCAAATTGGGCAGGACTTAGAGCAACCTGGGCTAGTGGAAGGTGTCCCTGCCCATGGCAGGGGATGGAATGAGATGTTCTTTAAGGTCCCTTCCAACCCAAACCATTCAATGATTCTATGACTCTACAAAAAGCCATTTAAGACAAACTCAAAACCAGGTTCAGCCCATGTTGCGTAACACATCCCTTGTCCAGCATTTCCTTCAGGAGGCATCCACTGCAGGAAGGGAACTGTTGATGATGCTGCTGCTCATTTCTGCTCTGCAGTGAGCTGTGCATCTCTGCAGGAGCAGCAGTGTCAGGAGGTAACCATATCTTAAATTCATGGCAGCCCCTTGGAAAGGGATCAATTCCTTTTCTTGGCACTGTGTTCTGCTAGTGGGGTTTTTTTCCTGCACAATTTGCTTAAAGCTTCGTGTCCAAAGGATTGTACAACTGTGCCTGGGTTTGAATAAAGTCTTAATCATTTTACCCTTTCACTTAGTCTGAAGTGTTTTGAAATTACAGCAGTTTGGGTGCCATTTACACAGGAAGACAAAAACGCAATCAAGTGACAACATAAGACCTTTCTGGGGACAACAGTTGGTTTGAGTGCCAAGCCAGTGCTGTGGGTCCCAGCAGTGATGCAAATCAGTGCTGAAAAAATCCAGATAATCAGAGCTCCTTCCCAAACACCTCTATTTTTAACACAGCATTTTGCAAGGCTTGGCCCTGGTTTGACCAGTTGAATCATTGCTTGGTAAGAAAGGAGATGAAATCTGGTAATGCTGTTTCCATGACAAAGTAGCTTCTTTTGGCAGTGCTTGCAGAGTCATGTATTGTTTTTTAAACTAACTTTTCAAAACTGAGAGTCATAATAGAATTAGTAAAATGTGTAATTCAGCTGCAGTGAGTGATCTGATATACCCAGCGGATTAAACTCTCTTGCATTACTTTAGAGACAACACTTAGATAACAAGTGACTCTGTTTAATATCAATGTTCATGTAAACCAGAGTCCATGCAGGATTTAAATAAGTTTTGTTGTTCTTGTCTCTTACCTTTCTTTCTTCATCCCTCTCATTGTCATGGTGCCTGACATGACATATCCTGAATGGAGTGGAAATGCTCCCATTCACTTTGAAAAGAAAAAATCAGCACTTTAACACAGAAATGCAGAAGAGGAAAGAACAGCCAATAGTACTGAATTGCTCTATTTGATCTGGTCTTTGCAGAAATGAAAATGCCAAGTGGATGCCCTGTTACTATCACATCTTTATTATGATTTCAAAGCCTATTTTCTGATGCTGGAGTTTTCTCAAGAATACTGGTGACTTTTCTCACTTCTGTAGATCCACTGAATTAACTTGTGTAGAGAAATAATGTTTTATAGTAGCCATGAATGTTCTTATTGAGGATAAAAAGAGCAAATCAGTATTTTTTTAATAGCTGAATGTAGTCAGAGATGGTTCAAGTTTCTTGGCTGACCAATTCTGCACTCTTGGCTCACAGGATTATTAGTTTTGATAACACTGAGACCTCTTTAAATGCTCAGCTCTGATGTGTTAGAAATTTCCCACATCCTTCCAGCCACACAACCACCTCTCTTTTCACAAGTCTTTATCAGTGACTACGGCACAAGAATAATGTCCCATTCATAGAGAACGTCCTGGTTTTCCCCTGAGAAGGCCTGTACCACTTGATATCACCAACCAAGTTTGAAATACTGGAACCAAAACAAGAAGGAAGAAAGCTTATTTAAACATGGTAACATGTATTTATTTCCACAAGCTGGGAAGTGTAAGGGACTCCTCTGCTCTGCACAGTTCCTCCCACATGGTTCCTTTCCTGGAGCATCCATAAAATTGGCCAATGCCTTACTGAAACTCACGACTCTAAAATTTGGTCATCTGGTTTCCACATATAGCTAGGGCAGGACTGGAAGCAGCACAGAGGTGTTTCAGCTGCTTCTCTGCTCAGGTGTATGTGCTAATAATGGCTTTCCAATGCTACAGATCACAATAAAGCAGAACCTTGAGAGTGTATTGAAATTACTGTAATATATATTGCAGTGTAAGATGATTGTTATTAACATTACCATAATGTCAAGGGAACAGTGGAGAGATAAGTACCACAAATTACACCCAGCATATGCCAGTTTATTTTTTTTAGTGGCCTCCTTAATAAAAACAAAGGAAGAAAAATGAAAGCTCTGATTTTGTTTTACATCTCACATCCCAGCCAGCTGCTTTTGTCTTTTTGTGTTCTCTCAGAACTGAACAGACATTGATTGCTTTTCCTGTTGTTGTATCTAAACAAATATATGCCATTTCTAAACTGATGTGAGTCAAAATCTTTCATTCCATCGAGAGCAATAATTTTTTCAAAAATGTGAATTTTGTGCGCTATTGAGTTGGTTTCTTGATGTTTCTAGGACGTGTCAAAATACTCTTTAACTGCTCATATCACTGATATCTTCTGGGAAACTGAAACCAGACTGTCTCTACTGAACACAGGAAATTGCAAATGTCCTTAAGGCAAAAGAAATGAAATCAGGAGGCTGTGGAGTTCAAGCTCACACTTCCATCTGAACTGGGCTCTGCTGTGCTGAGGACTGAGTTGACAGATTAAAGGCTCTACTTCTACACAGTCAATGGAGAGACACCAAACCTGGGGATGTTTTCAGGAAACCCTGATAACATTAAAGCATCTCTCCATTCAACAGGGAAACCTTTTGTTATTAACAATCCAAACCTTTTTTGTGTTCTCAGATATAGAATTGCTTATTAGCAGAGTTGACAGGCAGCTTCTATTCCCTACTGACGCCGAGGTTAATGTTTCCTCCCTTTCTTTGCTTTCCATCTCAGTTTCCATGTTCCCCAATGTTATTATTTTTTTTTTTAAACCTCTTGATGAAGTACTACAAAACGACATGCAGATTATTATGGAAAGTCACATCAAAATATTCTGCCAACAATGAAAGCTTAAGGAAGGCTCCAGGGATGGGTGAATCTCGTGGCCCTGGTGCTCTCTCTGTGCCCACTAGTCTGAGCCTCCTGAGCCAGACACTCAGACACAGGGGACTAAATTTAGTCAGTTCAGTCAGAGACATCTGACTGGATGTGCCTGTCTGCAAGAACAGCAACAGCTGAGCTTTTAACCTTAGGCTTTCTACAGAATCAATCAAGTCCTGGCTTTGATATACCTCTAGTAAAGAAGATTCCAAAAAGGGAAAGATAAATCACACTCTCTTATCTTTTCACTACAGAGTTGACTTTAAACCTTCTTTTGAAATGTCTCTGATTACCCCACATGGGCATGGTGGATTTCTTAATATTTTTTCATAGAATCAGAGAATCCCAGAGTGGTTTGGGCTGGAAGGGACATTAAAAACCATCAAGTTCCAACCCCCTGCCATGGGCAGGGACACCTTCCACTATCCCAGATTGCTTCACACCCCATCCAGCCTGGCCTTGGACACTTCCAGGGATGGGGAATCCACAGCTTCTCTGGGCAGCCTTTTCTAGTGTCTCACTAACCTCTGTCATATGATGGATTTTGCATGAATATATGCATATATATATTTAACTTGTTGCATGTAACATACACAATTTCAAGCTGGAGAGAGTTCTGCAAATTAACAATAAGTGTGTGAAGAAATGTTGCCTTTTGTTTAGTCACATCCTTCTTGCATAGGCAGTGTATGATTATTACTATTAGTAATAATAAAAATATTATTACTAAATTACAACTTTTCTAAGCTGTACATGGTGACTTGTATAGAAATTGCCACATTTGTGTATTGAGACAACCCCTGGACACCCCTTTTGGTCCTGGGCAACTGTGGAGAGTGAACCTGCATGAGCAGCAGAACCCTGTTTTTCTTGCTACTTCTCTTTTGTCTTTTTTAAAGACATTCTAAGAACTTGAATGGCAGCCAATGCAATTTTCTCTCTCTTTGCTGAGGCTTAGTGGATGATGTAGCAAAAGCCCTTAAGTTCTTGGGAGATCCGAGAGATGTGTGACAATGTATCTTTGCCAGGCACTTGGGAGCCCTTAGAACAGAACTGTGTTTGTTTTGAAGACAAACAAGTCTAATATGGTTGTGCCTGGTGTAGCCCACGGGGGAAAAGAGCTGAAATTCATCACTGGGATCTTGGAGATGAAGCTGTGTAGCATTCTCAGTTCCCACAAATGGAGGGAAAAGCTTTCCAGGAGAGCTACAGCTGGAAACCCTCTCTGTCCTTGAAATAGGGGTGGTGGCTTAGAACATTTGCAGGGTCAGAAGTGTGCAAGTGGCTCCTTGCAGCATCACACACACAAAATCACCACACAAGCACCATCAAACGGGTTATCAGGGACTCATTGAATGGTTTGGGTTGGAAGGGACTTTAAATATCATCCAGTTCCAACCCCCTACCATGGGGCAGGGACACCTTCCACCAAACCAAGCTGCTCCAAGCCCCATCCAACCTGGCCTTGGAAACTCCCAGGGATGGGGCAGCCACAGCTTCTCTGATCTGTGCCAGGGCCTCCCCTCCCTCACAGGGAAGAATTTCTTCATAACACCTGATCTAAATCTCCCCTCCTTTTCTTGGACTATCTGCCAGTGTAAAAGTTTCCCTCTTTTTTTACAAGCCCCTTTAACTACAGAAAAGATTTCACTTGCCTTGGGATTTACTCTGTGGGCATTGAGTGTGTGGTGGCACTTTGGTGCCACAGTGACCCAAACTGCTCACTCTGTTCCCTCTGCTGGAATGTGAGGGAGAAAAGCTGAACTGTGCACATGAGAGTCCAAACAAACCCAAGCTGGTTGAATTCATCTCTTACTTTCTCTGTCTGCTTGTTCCTGCTTAGCAGGTAAGGGGCAAACAGGTCAGCTGCCAGGAACCCTCCACTTCTCTGTAGTTCTCCATCATCCAGAGGGAAGGAAATGGGATGGGGAATAAGAACCAGTGAAATTGCTCCAGTGAACCAGGACCACCTTTCCCACCTTCAGCCAGTGCCTGGATTTTCACAGTGTTTTGCACTGAGTGTGATGTGACCCTCAGCAGTGTCCCTGCAAAGTGATCTGATGGAACCTGGGCTAGATTGCCCTTGGATTGATACTCCCTGGCCACTGTCTGCTGTGGGAATGAAATCCTGGATTGATTTCTGGAAATGGGTCACATCCTTATGTCGCTGCAGCTTTGGGATTGCACTCTGTTGGCTTCAATGTTCCTCTTATAAAATAACTTTTTTTCACTTTCTTTTTTCCCCCTCTTACTCTTTTTTCCCCTTGTGGTGGTCTGCCTTAGAGCCTTAAAGATAGAAAATAGAAAAAGAAAAAAAAGAAAGAGAGTAAAGATTCGGATCAAGTCATCCTGGTTTAATTGGCATTGCATTCTCTTCAGGCAAAAGAATTTGCCTTGTATGCACTGGGAATAAATGAAGAAGTTAAGGAATGAACAGGGTGAGTCTAAGAGAAACAGCTTTTAATTTCGTTTAGAGTCCAGCGTGAGGTTAATGGATTGTGCAAGGACTCATAAGGAACTGGTGGAAGATCAAACTGAGCCTAAATTGATTTCTGATTGCTCTTTAAATTATTTCTCTATTTAGAAACACCCTTGTTTCAGCTTTATATGAAGAAGGAATTCCATAAAATAAAGCAAACACGTTTGTAATTACATTGACAGGGAGAACAATATAAAACCCCCTAGTAATTAATGAGAATTTTAATTCCTTAGTTTGACCTTAAACCTGCTAGAAGAAAAAGGAGGAGTAAAAGAAAAGAAAAAAAAAGGGGGGGGGGGGGGGGAAGGAAACAAAAAACAGTTTGTTGCCATTTTCTCTCAGCTTCTAATGGTATTTTTATTTCTTGCAATGGGACCTTAAAACTTCCTGATGCTTCCTGACAAACTGTTTTAATTGTGTAACTGCTCTTTCTTCATGTTTTCCCCTTATTTCAGGTTGCAGCAACCCATTCCAACTGCATCATTAAGAAGGAACAGGAGACCTGTCTGGAGAAGATCCGGAGGGCAACTGCCCTGAACCCTTTCAATGACTCCGCTCCAGGTGAGTCTCACACTGAGGACACCGAACTGATGGGTGAAGGGGTGACATCTGTCTACAAAACTAATCCCCCCTCCAAAAAAAAAAAAAAAAGTGTGGCTGGATGCCTCCTGCTGGTGCAGGTGACAGCAGCTCCTGGGGGCTGCACAGAACTCCAAAAGCATCAGCTGTCTGCTCTGGAGCAGCTCGTTTGCTCTCATCAGCTCAGTAATAATTTGTGCATCTCTCACATGATCTGAAGACCTTTACAGGGATTAACGTTGTGATCTTGATGAAGGATACTTGTGCTGTTGCTGCTGAGATAAGAAACTGAGGCAGCAGCAAGCAAAGAAGAAATTTATAGTTTAATATCCTGCCTTATTTCCTACTGACTGCAGCAAGAGCTGCCTGTGCCCAGCACCAAGGAGAGAAGGGCAAAGAATGACAAAGAAACTAATTGGAAATCAGGCTCCATTTTCTGAGTCCTGTCCAAACTGCTTCTGCTGTGACTGGAATTGATAAAACTGCAGAGGAGAGCAGATAAAAACACATTGTGTGTGATAAAATAGAGGAGGTTTCTCTTCCCTTTTGCTGCTCACATATTTTAGCCCAGAAGTAAAGGAGGGCAGGAGGCAGATACCTGCGTTACCAGAGTGACCTCTAAAGCAAACCCTTCCAAGGAATATTTCTGTCAGGGTCCTGTTATTCATCTTGTATATAAACTGATTTCTGTTCTGCTTCCCAGCTTTGGGCAAATGAACAGTGTGGTTTGGAGGAACTGAGGAAAGCAGGTACTTCAGGCAGTTCTTTTCACCCCCAGGGATGTGGTTTTAATACCCTCCTTTTGATTTACTGCAGAGCTTCCCAGTTCTTTCCTGGTCCAGAAGTGGCAAAAGCAAGGACAAAGGGGAAAAAACCCTGTTTCTCATCCCCTACTCCCAGAATGGTGTCAGACCATGAGCCCTAGTTCTGCTTATGCAATGGCTGTTATTTGGATTCAAGAATTCAGATATTTCCCCAGGTGAAAAGAGACCATTTCACCAGCCAGTCTGCTCTTCATCACTCAAATCCAGAATAACCCTGACAGCTGGGGGACTATTCAGACCCAGCTCCTCCCCTGCCTGTTCCAAATTCAAAGAGCACAGCTCAGAGATAGAGGAAGTCCAGAGCCACTGGAAAGGCTTTTGCATCTCAATGTGACTAAATTGTATCACCCACTCAGGCAGGAAGGGACTGGATCCTTTCAAGCTCTCCCTGAGAGCAGAACCCAGCTGCTCTTTATTCTGTTCCCTCAGTATTTGCAGACTGAATCACTGCATAGATTTTCCCAGGCTCACTGAGCATCTTTTAGTTGTTCACCACATCCTGTGGCAGAGCGTTCCACAGTTTGTGTGGCTTTGGATAAAGAAACCAAATCCCCTTGAAGACATTAATCTTCCAGTGAAGAATTCTGGTTGGAAAGTAATTTCATTCCATGGATCCTGCTTATTGCCCTTTTTCTCTGCTTTATATATATATATGTGTGTGTGTGTGTGTATGTGGATATATATACACATATATACATATATATATATGTATGTGTATATATATGTATGTGTCTACAATAATATATATGTCTACAATTATATCTATAGAAATAAATAAATATATAATTGTTTATAGATTCATGTATTTATATTTTTTCATATATCTATATCTATATAGATATATTATTGTAGACATGTCTGAAATGTATTTCATTTCACCTCTGGGACTACAGCACTCCCCTCTACCTCCTTTAAGTCCTGATCTCTAGACTCACCTTTCATTACATAATACTTATTTCAAGCCAGATCCTGCCACTCTCATTCCTAACAAAGCCTTATCTCCATAGTTAAAGGATGGGACATCAGCAAAACTCTACCACCTTCTCACTGTTTGTGTTGTTTGGAGACTATTTCACTGCAAAGTTCCCTGAAGACGTAGTAACTCTACTTAAACTGAGCAGTCATATGTGCAGTGTGTTGATTTTTCTTGATTTCTCCTGCTGCAAACAACCTGTTTTTCTCTTGGGAGAAGTGGAAATTGCATGACAGGGTTTTTTGGGTTTTTTTTGTTATTCAGCTGGAGCACTAAGATTTACTAATGATGGCAGGTAGTGGAGAAATATGTTATTAGCTTGTTTCCTTCAAAGAAAGAAAAACATAGGAAATAACTCTCTTGATTGTCAGAAACAGCTGAAAAAACCAGCAGTAGAGGATCTACTATTCCCATTACTATCTGTTGCAGCACTATTCCCATGCAAGGGGGAAGAAGCTGTTGTGTTCTCACTGCTCTGGAGCAACAGAAATTTATTCATCAGTCAGGAGGGATTTCTTCCTTTTTTTTTTTTATGATGGCTTATTGCTTTTAAATGTTTTAAATTCTTGAGGAACCTTTATATGAAAAGGAATAAGGGGCATGCGCTGACCCTCTGTGTCCATTCTTGTTCAGTCATCACCTACAGCCTGAATAAAAAAGAGAATTTAAAGGAAATGAAATCTCAGTAGGACCCAGAATAGGTCTCCTTCACTCTGGAGCAGGAAGTAAACTGATAAAGGAAAATAATGAAAGCCAAAGGCAGACAAGAAAGGAAAGAGGAGTGATTACTTCATAGCCAACTTCTCCATACAGTGGAGCCAGAGTGTTTCTTACATGAGTATCTCCATTCTCCTTTGCTTGAGCTTTTATCCCTATTCTGGTTTATCCCTGTAGAGCTGCCCCAGTTGCTGCTGGACCCTCTTCCAGCTGCCACCAGCCCTCAGGTTACTCTCTGCCAGATCACAATTGATGAATCTCACTGCTGATACAGATGCACCCTTTTCATTTCTATTTTTCCCATTCAGACTCTTCTGACCTGTTCCCAAACCTGGGGCTAGGAAAGAAAGACACAGGAGTTACTCAGACATTAATGACGTTTTCCTGAGTTATGTCCATTTAGCCTGGGATTTATCTAATTACATGTTGGTGCCTGCAATTGCATCTACACTACAGATGAGCAGGTCACCTTCCTCATTTTGTAGCTCTGGATAACCAATATGTAGACCATGAGACATAATGAATTTCACCCTCAGCATAGAATTGATGATGCCTTTTTTGCTCCCTGGACACACATGGCAGTGAGGGTGACCATCTCAGCTCTAAATAATTTCACTGTAGGTGTCTACATTTGATGAGACAAATCCCACCTTTAGCATCTGGCTCTGACTGGATCATGCTGGAGGTCTGGATTACCCAGAAAAGTCTGGATTTTGATTTTACTGCAGCAGTTTTGATATTTATGTATCTTCTTCATGTCATCCGTGTAGTGGATCTACATAAACTTGTGTGAGCAAGTTTTGCAATCAAGGACCTCCAAAGACAGGCAGGAGCTCAGCAGCCTCCACATTCACACTCACCACGTGAATGCAGTGACAAGAGAATCTCCTGGCTGTCTTCTGCTTCCTGAAGAATTATCTCTCTCCTGTTGGACACTCCAAGGGCTTTACACATTTGCATGGCCCTCACCAGTGGTATCTGATACTGTCCATGGAGTGCACAGAATCACAGCCAGGAAATTGCCACTCAGAGAAATCCCATGATGGAAAGAGCTCTAGTGATGAAAGATAGAACATCTCCAGCTGTGGATTGGCATGATAGACTTTCCCCAGCCTGTTACTCTTCTTGCTTACCACAGTTGGAACCAGATATTCCAGACTTGTCCCTTGAACTTGTCCCTTGAAGACGGTAGGGGAGTTTCCTGAGTGATCTGCAGATTTAGGCCTCTGATTTGATGGTCATAGGGTTTAAAATGCAGCCATTTGGAACGAGCTAAGGTATGACAGTAGTGAACTCAGCACAAGACTTTGATTAGAAAGAGAAGCAATGACGACTCATTGGTAATTATGTGGTTCATGACTCATGTCAAATTAACCTTTAACTTCAAGCCCCTGTTATCCAGTCCCCCTCCTCCTTTCCTTCCTCTGAAAGATGTTGAAGGGCAGGAACATTCCAGGCATGTCAAGGAATTCAAATGCAATAAGAATTTGAAGGGATGCAATGCCTTAAGTTTGTTAAGAGGAATCGTATCAGCAAGTTACCCTATGAACCAACAGGATAGAATCTGATGAGGGCACCACTGGGGCAGGAGATGATAAGTAGAAAGTCATGTGGTAATGCAAGGAGAAGTTTTGAATGATGTTTCCATCATACAAAGACGATGGAGCGCAACTTTTTTAGTTTCATGGTTTTATTGTCTCATCAGCCTCTTGTTCTTTCTGAGCCTTTGAATTATCTGCTGTTATTTCCCTTGGCACCACTGGGAAGACATTACTTCACTTTGTGCCAGTGCCTGTGCCTCCCTCCTGGGTGCAGCTGGGCACAGGAACAACAGGGCCTGGATTGAATTCAAGCTGAGGAATTCTTGGGGTTGGAAGGGTATAGCTAAGACTGTCTCTACATCCAAAGGCTTCCTGTGTGGCTCCTTTTAAAGCCAGGATACACACCTGGATAGCTTTGATCTGCCAGGATACATCTGTCTTTGCTCAAAGATGCTTCGCTGATGGATTTATCCAGGTGACACTGCACAAAGTGCCCTCTACAAACCCCTTGTTAGAGATGGTAGGAACAAACAGGAGTTTCAAGGGAGAAGTTGGGGACATATGGAAACAGCCACAGGGTCTGTGCTGATTTCAGGCCTCCATTCTGTAGAGTGTCCACCTGAACAACCACCTGTGCAACCCTCAGGACCCAAGCTGTGATCAGCCTTTGCTCTTGCTCAGGCAAATGCAAGATAAAGTGCTTCACTGATCTCTGTTTTCCAAGCACTGATTCATTCTTTAGCTCTTTGCTGAGTGTCTCTGACTTTATCAACATGATTTTTAGACATTTTTGGAAAAGGGGGGAACGGCTTTTAGCTGAAGGAGGATAGATTTAGATGAGATATTGTGAAGAAATTCTTGGCTGTGAAGGTGGGCAGGCCCTGGCACAGGTTGCCCAGAGAAGCTGTGGCTGCCCCATCCCTGGAAGTGTCCAAGGCCAGGTTGGACAGGGCTTGGAGCAACCTGGGCTGGTGGAAGGTTTCCCTGCCCATGGCAGGGGGTGGAATGAGATAAACTTTAAGATTCCTTCCAACCCAAACCATTCTATGATCCTATGATCCCATAAGTTCATTAATTACAATGGATCAACCACCCACATATAGGCCTATAAAGTAGAGAGGTCTTTATCAATATTAGTGTTTTAAACTGTGTTTACAGTCAATAGATCAAATCAGTTGTTAGAACTCAGTTACATTTACAGATAATTACAGGACTTCAACTTGTCCTATTTTAGCATCCATCTGATGTTGAGAAGGTGACAAGTGCCTGTTCCTCTCTATTGCCTGTTCAGTCAATCACCATGGAGGTCTGAAGTTGGCTTGTATGAATTCTCTTGGAAATAATGACCAACATCTTCACAATCCAGGCATAAACCCAGCTGCAGGCTCCATAAAGAATCTTCTTCTCAAATGGAGCAGCCAAAGCTAAAGGGGTTGATGGCAGCCTAGTGTGAATTCAGTCACATCAGTGAAGCTGAAAGCTTGGAATTGAAAAAGTTGAAAAAGTTGCCATTGGAAAAAGTTCAAGATCAGCTTTGGCAGGGAAGGAAAGGGTGCTGTGTCAGTCAAACTACATTGGAATTATCTATGAAAAGGTTTTTGGCAGCTGCAGACAAATGTCCAGTGGGTGAACCAGTGGTATATTTTTGGAAAAAACCTTTAGGATGTTTCATTTTCATCCCTCTATAACTTTAATAGATGGTTTGCCTGGGAAGACAAATAATAAAACAGTAATTTTACTGAGGAAGAATTCCTGGTAGCAGGGATTAAAAACCCATCCACTGTGCACCCTAGACATGATATTAATGGCAGCTGAGCAGGGATATTCATTTGGCATTGGAACTCTGAGCTGTGATCATGGTCCTGGGAGGAGAAATATTCTTAGGGCACTGCTGTGCTTGTGCAATCCTACAGCTTTTGCTTCCAGCTCAAGCTGGAATGCCATTAGACTGGGGATGTCTCTATTCTTTAGGGATCACAGTGTCTCTTCTAATTGATGTGTCTCAATGTCAAGAAAATTATTCCTTAATGCACCATCCCTTTCCCTTCAGTGTCCTGTGACACCCACAGGACAGTGCTGAGCCAAGGCAGAGTGAGGGTGGGTAGGGCTGTGGGTGCATCCAGCACCAGCAGGGCAGAGTTCTGCCAGGGATTCTCCACAGCAGGAGGATAGAGATGGATACTTCACTCTCTGTCATAAAAATTCAACCTCAAATCATAGAACCATAGAATCATAGAATGGATTGGGTTGGAAAAGACCTCCGAGATCATCAAGTCCAACCCTTGCTCCAACTCCAGTCCC
>JAWWEV010000083.1:2358855-2370310 GCA_035583235.1 Hafferia zeledoni | reverse complement strand
CCTGTCCCTCAGTCCCCCCAGGTCCCTTTCTGCCTGGCTGCTCTCCAGCCACTCTGTGCCCAGCCTGGAGCGCTGCAAGGGTTGAGGTGGCCAAAGGGCAGGACCTGCACTTGGCCTTGTTGAACTTCATGCAGGTTCTTCTTCACCTCTGTTTCCAGGGATGTGATTTGTCTCTCCTGATTTTAGTCCCTGACACCTCAGTTCTCTGACCTAAACCAAGTCTAAGCAGCCCTTGTAGTGCTGTGGGTCCTTCCTTGGAGCTGCTCCTCCCAAACTGCTGCAGGTTCCTGGCATCAGTGGGATGAATTGTTCTCTGGAATGGCCTTTTCCTCTCTACTGACTCAAGAGGGAAGCCAGAGGCCAAGTTAAGCTGTATGGACTCTCTGAGGTGGTTCAAGCTTAGGCAAGGTGATCATCATCCTGGGGACAATGAAGAGGACTCAGAGAAAAGATGCAAAAATTGATGTAATGGAGCAGAAATTTCTGTTATCTCTTTGGGCAGCACCAAAACCCTCTGCTGACCACATTTTGGTGCTTTCAATGAGCTCCTTTTCAAGCCCTGCTAATAAATCCAACTTTACTCATCTCCTCAGCATTTGTTGGACTTCCATTCAGATGGGAAATGGAGGGAAGGAAAAGTACTGGAATTTAACAGCTCTGAAAACACCATTAACTATGAAACACTATGAGCCAATATCTCCATCCCGTAGTATATTCATCCTGATCATTCCTACCTGGTTCTTTCAAAGCTATTACTTTTGTAATCCCCAGAATTGCCAGGAAGCCCTTCTTTAATAAGCAAAGAACATAACTCAAAATAAAATAAAATATGGATTGGACTTTATCCAGGCAACTGGGTAGGATAATGACTCAGATAGGATTAGTTTCTGGGAACAAGATGGCATAAAAGTATTTCTCTGCAAGCAGTTTGGTCATTGAAAAATGCAGGTTAAGGTTAAAATTTAAAAGAATTAAGTCTGAAAAATAGTAACAGTTAACATATTTGAAAAATTAAAATATACAGCCATTTCCTGACAGAACATTATTTCAGAAGTATTGCCACTTGAATTAAGGTCAAAAAAACCAAAGAAACAATTAAATTAAAGATAAGAAGCTAAAAATAAAATTCCCTATCTGCCTGTCCAACTCTCTGTTTTCATGTCAGACAAAATGAAGGTAAAATCACACTTAATGGTTCAGAGTAGGATTTTTGGTTTGTGTGTTTAAAAATAAAATATCAATTATTTACACAGTTCCATTTTTGAGGTGCTTGTTTCTATGGTGACATGTAGTTCATTAAACCACACCATCATCTTTGATTTGTCCAAACTTAAATATTATCCAGAAGACCAGTCTTACCTCCCACTGCATGGTGTCCACAATGTGCAGTGAGAAGCTGATCTAGAGGAAAAGGGGCATTTTCTTTCCAATATATGAAGAGACTATGAGGGTTTCCCCCATATGTTCTTTCCTTGCCTTTTTTTAATTTGTGTTTTTGTGGTTTGTTTTTGTTTGTTTGTTTGGGGGTCTGGACTTTTTTTAATGAACATTTTCAAATACAAAGTGTAGTAGATGCAACCTAGTGGAAGTGTCCCTACCCATGGCAGAGGATGGAACTGGATGATCTTTAAGGTCCCTTCCAGCCCAAACCATTCCATGATTCCATGATTTTAGATACATTTGCAATTGATTTTACCTCCTGTCAGGGGGGCTGTTTTAATTCCTATTGCCCCAAGCTGCAATTGTAATGAGCAGCACATGGAATTGCAATCATGATATAGCAGGTCACTGCAGGTAAAAAATGAATGATGAATAGCAGCAAAACTTTTGCAATTAAAATGAAGGATGGTTTCATCTGTCAGTGTCTTCAAGGTCTTGGAGAGCTGGAAGTTGACAACATGTAGTCATCTAATTTTTTAACATCTGTAGCACCATGATGGGGAAAAAAAACCAAACAAAACCCCCCAAAAATACCATTGAAGTAATCTGAATTATGAGTGAGTGACCATCTGTGATGGTCAGCTCCTTTTTAAAGCATGTGCTGGTGCTCTGGCCCAGCAGGCAGCTGCTGCAATCTTCACCAGTGCTGAAAAGAAGTGTTTCCTTGCATGGAAATTGTGTTTTCAGAAAGATCTTAAAAACATGTTACGCTTCTGTAGCAATGAGTGACTCAGGTGTCAGACAACTGGATATTCTTTTAAAAGGCAATTCAGTGAAAATACCCTTTTGCTTCTACTCCCATGGCACGTGCTGTGCTGGCTGCTGGATTTTGTGACAGAGAGAGGCTTTATTGCTGCTTTGGGTTGTTGGTGTCACTGAGAAAAACATGACAGAGGATGAGTTCGAGTCTTGCTGGAATCAGTGACACACTTGGCTGCTTTCTAGGATCTTTATTTCCAGAGATGAAATGTGGATTAAGACTGCACTGATTGTCTTTGAAGTTCTGCTCTCTGGCAGTGACTACATTTCAGAGAAACCCAATTGGAACCCTAGACATTGCCTGTAAATCACTTTCTAGTGTCCAATAAGCTCCTGAAGAAAGAGAAAAAGGAATTACTTTGGAAGTTTTCAGGACCAGGTGCAGGTGCACATGAACACCAGAGTCACTACATTCCTCAAGACACTCTGAAATGAGACCTGTAGAAGGTTTGTGTCTATCTGGCATTCTTAATGCATCTCAAACTGCACTAAACCCCTATCTTTGGGAAAATAAATTAAATCCTTACAGTGGAAATACCTGATGCAGCTTCCTAAAAATCCCATGTTCAGACTAAATTAATCACCTCAGCTCCCAGAATAATCAGTGATGGAAAACAGGAAACTTCTAAGTGAACATCATTGCCCAGAGACACTTGCATTTTACTACTGGAATTACTTGCAAGGCTTCAGTAACTCCATAGACTTCATGGGCTCCAGTGGAAGACGAGACACTGGGGAAAAGGGTTTACTGTACAGACAAAGATGCCCAGGGCCATTTGAGGTGCCCAGGCTGTCTGAGACACCCACCCAGGGCTGGGGGACGTGGCACAGATTTGTTGGAAGGACAATATTGAAATGGAAGTGGCAGGTCAGATCAGGTGGTCAGTAGGAGGGGGCTCAGGTGGCCCCAGTGAGATGCACCTCATGTTTTCATTTGGGGTTCTTAGCCTGAACCTAAAAAGCCATAGGACTCATGGGATCAGGGTGGGCGGGCCCTGGCACAGGCTGCCCAGAGAAGCTGGGGATGACCCATCCCTGGGAATTTCAAGGCCAGGTTGGGTGGGACTTGGAGAAACCTGATGCTGTTGAAGATGTCTCTGACCATTGCAGGAGGATTGGACTTGATGGTCTTTAAATGTTCCTCCCAGCTCCAAATATTCCATGATTCTGTGAATCTCAGTGAAATGAGATAAGCATCTCCAGAGAACCAGTCATGTTTCCTAAGAGTCCTCAAAAAAAGGGAAGAAAGGTTTGTTTGCTGAAGGATGTTAATGAACCTATGAAAAAAAAAAAAGATTACTGAAGTGAATTATTGTGAGCACTGACTGACAGCCATGTTTGCTTATTTTTAACAGATAAACTCTGGGATTACTGCACACAAACATCCACAAAATTCTGTTGTTTTAGTCAAATTACCCAAAAGCAAGGAAAGGACACTACAGCAATAATTTACGATTTCTGATTGAGCTTATAAAAGCCTGGAAGTGTGCAAAGGATACTGATACATATTAATATAGACAAAATACAAATGTTTATCCTTTCTGTAATTCCTCAGCTTTGGGTTCTCCTGTAGCTAATTAATTCATTAAATATGACCAGGGAATATACCAGGATCTATCAGTATGGACTGAAATTAAGTTCCTGGCTGTGTTTAGGGCATGTTTATCACCCTGGAACAATGAAGATCTCTGATCCATCTGCCCATTTCCATTCTACCCCACAACAACTCCCCATTTGTAATGATGTTTCCCACTGCTGGTAATGCAAACGAGGCTTGTTGTTTCTTCTGGCTCTGTGTTGAGAAGAAACACAGAAGGATCAGAGTCACTGGAGCAGGGACACAGGTGTGGCAGTGGGTTTCCAGCAGCTAACAGGGCTGCAGGGCACAAAGGCTTGGCAAGAGAAGTGTGTGTGGGAAGCAAAGCTCCAGCCTGAGACCTCCTGTGGAGAAGCAGGAACAGAATCCTTTTAGTTTTACATGGAGACTGCGGTCACCCACTCTGTCATTGCAGGAGGTGACAGTGGCAGTCATCAAACATCCTGCAGTTCCTTCCATTTCCTCCTTGTTCCTATTTAATCCTTCATTCAGCCTCTCATTTGAGGGAGATTTAACAGTGTCACGGCCCAGGAAGCAAACAAGTTGGACCTTCTTTTTTGGGATATAATGGAGCTTTGGTGTTCATGCTGTGAAGGTGGCATTGTTTGAACTTCCTTGATTGTCTGAAGATGAGAATGATATCTGGGTATTTTGGTGTTTGTTTGTTGTTTTTCTTTTTTTTTTTTTAAGTTTTTTGCAGTGAGTTCTTCTCCTGGAACTTGAGTTTTCTGTGCCATAGGTGTTTCTGTCTTGGCTGTTGTCCCAAAGCTGCTTCCCAGTCTGTGGACAAAAGGGAATGACTCACTAGACCCATTTCAAACATCTTCTTTCCAATGAGAGACATTGTTCTCTAGGGTTGCCTGTTTCTGTCTATTCCCCGTGAAATTTTTGAGGGCTATTCAAATGTAGATGTTGGCAATCAATCACTCAGCTGAATCCCAGTCTGGAAAGTTTTCCAGGTGCTGTTGCTTTGTTAATGGGAATGCTGCCTGTGCTTAGGCCACTAGTGGGAGAACAACAGATGTGATGGGAACAAGAATGAGTTGGAAGAAATTCCAATGGCTTTCTTTTAATAACTTCAGTTGGAAGCTTTTCTGTGCCCACCTAAGAATCTCTTCTTTTTCAGCAGCATTTGGGCTTCTGGAGGGACATTCTGACAAACCACACTTTGCGTGTTTGGAGTCTCTGCTTTTGATATCTCCTGTATTTTAGGATCACTTGGAAAACTCTAGTCATGGATCAAGTGTTGTTAGACCCAAGACTCAGGGGAGTCACAGAATCACAGACTATTCTGAGTTGGAAGGGACCCACAAGGATCATCCCGTCCAACTCTTAAGCCAATGGCCCACACAGGGGATTGAACCCATGAACTTGGTCTTCTTAGCCTGTTCCTTACCATAAAATGTTTTTTTCTTAGGAGATTTCCTCAAGCACTGATATTCTCACAGAGGTGGCCAATGATTAAAACTGCCCAACTGTAGAATTTCATTTCTTGTTTCAACTTAGTCTGAGCTACATCCACTACTTCTTAATATACCCCACAAACTTAAGCCAAGAACTTCATTACAGGGAACTGCCTACTCAATAATACATGCAGTTGAATAAGTATAATAATTTGGACTCCTGACAGCTTTTGCATATTGATTTTTCCTCAGCAAAATAAACCTGAAGAACAGTAAGTTAAATCATCTTCAGATGGACGAGCAAGTTACAGCAGTGTAACAAGTGATTAAATACTCCGTGTGCTAAGTGGTGGGGAAATATCTGTATATACTCATCTCACCAGGGCAAAACTGAGTTAATTCAGCTTTACTTACCCCTAAAAGCAGAGCACAAAGTAATTTACATTCATATCCCATGTGTCCATGGCAGGGGAATTGGAACTAGATGGTCTCCAAGGTCTCTTCCAACCCAAACCATTTTGTACTTAAATATCAACTCCCTGAGCCCTTCCTAAGCCCTAATTTTCCCCACAATTCCTTCCTTAAATTCCTTACATGAACCAGAAGGAACAGGAAAGTAAAAAGAGAAAATTCTCTCATATAATTTTTCCAGCCTTTTGTAAAAGAAATGAAGAAAAGAATTCTTCTGGTATTTTGTTTTGGGGGTCATAAAGCTTAATGTGTGGCCATATTTCATTCCAGGGAAAAGAATTTTTGCATGCTCTGCTAGAAAACAAATTAACTTGGTTTGTGCTCTTTTGCTTCTCAGCTTGAGATTTCATTTTCTAGTATGAGTTCCACCCCAGAAATGGGTTATTCTGTGATGCAGGAGTAGTTTACCAATATCTCCTAAGTTTAAAAGTGAAATTAATCTCACTTTAGTTGGCTGAAACTGGAAGGTTTGCTTAAAGTGGATATATAGGCTCCTCCATGGCCAAAAATAAAAATAAAAATAAAATTTAAAAAAAAAGGAGAAAGGAAAAAAAAGGAGGAAAAGAGTTGATTTGACCAGCTTATGTTTTATAACTATTTTAAGAAAATATGTTACGATACATCAGAAATAAGATGGTAGATCATCTTCCCTGTTGATGTGTGATCAGTTTTTTCCTCATTTCACATCTACAGGAACATTGAATGTTGCAGTCCAGGGTTTTTTTTTTTTTTTCAAATATATCCAGTATTCCTGCACGACAGTTGGAAAGGAATAGAATTTAGAAAACTCCCCAGCCAGAGTTCCAATTGATCTCAGTTAAAATAAATGTTCTTTCTTGCTCCTCTCCTTTCTGAGTTGTGCTCCTGGATGCCAGGAAGGCTCCTGATTTGACAGCTCCATCAATATATAATGTCTAATAAATGATTTACAGGTGAATCACAGCAATTATACCCGTCCCTTGCACCACTCTGTACACGTGGATTTTGGAGGCATTTTTGCTTTTGACATGGATATTTTTGAGCCTCAAGCCATGTGGAAATATCCAATCAGACTCATATCCCAACTGATAATATATCTATTATATAACTTGTGAATTCTTGGCTCAATTCCCTGACTGAGACTCGTGTACAGCTGGGAGATACAGAGATTTGCATCCAGTTTGCCTATTAAAAAACTCAATTAAAGTGGATTAATAAGCAGGCAGAGTCCCACTGGAGGTGTATCCATAATCTCACAGAGTTCACTTTCCAGAACTGGAATTCCTCCTTTGCCAGAGTTCAGATGCACTCTGGTATTTTCTGGTTGGGTGTTTTTGGTTGGGTTTTGGTGGAATTTTATGTTTGCTTCTGTTTTGTTTGATTTGTTTGATTGTAGAGTTATTTGTTTGTGTTTTGTTTCTTTTGGGTGATTGGGTTTTGTTTAGTTTTTTGTGTGTTTTCTGTAGAGTTATTTCTGTTTTGCTTTGCTTCTGTTTTGTTTGGGGGTTTTATTTGTTTTTTGTGTTTTTTTGTAGGGTTATTTGTTTGTGGTTTGTTTGGATGGTTTGGTTTTTTCTTTGGTTTTTTTGTGTTTTTATTTTTTGTAGGGTTATTTATTTGTGTCTTGTTTGGTTGGTTTGTTTTTTGTTTCGTTTTTTATGGAGCTGTTTTTGATTTTTGTAGCATTATTTGTGGTTTGTTTTCTTTGGGTTTTTATCGTGTGTGGGGTTTTTTGTAGGGTTGTTTGTGTTCTGTTTGTTTTCTTTGGGTTTTTGTTTGTTTTTTGTGGGGTTGTTTTTCTTATAGGGTTATTTGTGTTTTGTTTGATTGTGGGTTTTGTTTGTTTTTTATGGGGTTTTTTGGTAGGGTTATTTATTTATGCTTTATTTTCTGTTATTGGGTTTTTTTTAAGGTTTGGGGGGATTTGTAATTTTTTCATTTTGTTTGTTTTGTTGGGTTTTTTTAAGGTTTTGGGGTTATTTTGGTAAGGTTTTTTGTTTGGTTTTGGAGAGGTTTTTTAGGGTTTGGGGTTTCTTTTATGTTTTTTTTGTGTATTGTTTAGGGGTTTTGTTTTGTTGGGGTTTTGTTGGGGTATTTTTTGGTAAAGTTTGGGGGGATTTTGTTGGGTTTTTTGTTGTTGTTATTTTAATTTTTTATTTTGGTTGAGTGGTTTTGGGGGTTTTTTTAGGATTTGGGGATTTGGGGTTTTTTTTGTTATTTTAATTTTTTATTTTGGTTGGTTGGTTTTGGGGGGGTTTTTTAGAGTTTGGGGGTTTGGGGTTTTTTATTGTTCGTGGGGGGTTTTTTTTTTTTATTGGGGTTTTGTTGGGGCTTTTAATAGGGTTTGAAGGGGTTTAGGAGGTTTTTTTGTTTCTATTTGTGTGGGGTTTGTTGTTTTGCAGGTATTTGTTGGGGGTTTTGTGTAGGGTTTGAGGGGGGGTTGTAGGGTCTTTTTGTTTGGTTTTTTTGGAGTTTTGGGGTGTTGGTATTATTTGAGTGAGTTTTGTTTGGGTTTTTTTAATTGTGTTTTGTGTGTGTATTTGTTGGGGGTTTTTTAGTAGTTTTTTTTTCCTTTGGTTTTTGTTTGGGTTTCTTGTTGACTTTTTGTTGGGGTTTTTGGTAGGGTTTGGGAGTTTTTTGGTAGGATTTTTTGTTTCTGGAATTTTTTTGGTTTTGTTGTTTTTTGTTGGGTTGGGATTTTTTTGGTAGTTTTTGTAAGTTTTTCTCTTTCATTTTTGTTTCGGTTTCTTTGGGTTTTTTGGTAGGATTTTTTTGTTTGGTTTGGTTTGGTTTGGTTGAGATTTTTGTTGGATTTCGGATTTTTTGGTAGGTTTTTTTAGGTTTTTCTCTTGGATTTTTGTTTGGGTTTAGGGGTTTTTTTGTGGGATTTTTTTTGTTTTGGTTTGTTTTTTGTTGGGTTTGGGATTTTTTTTTGTTTTTTGTAAGTTTTTCTCTTTGATTTTTGTTTGGGTTTCTTTGGTTTTTGCTGGGGTTTTTTTTGGTGGGATTTTTTTGTTTGGTTTGGTTTTTTTGTTAGGTTTGGGATTTTTTGGTAGTGCTTTTGTAAGTTTTTTCTCTTTGATTTTTGTTTTGTTTCTTTGGGTTTTGTTGTGTTTTTTGGTGGGATTTTTTTGTTTGGTTTTTTTGTTGGGTTTGGGATTTTTTGGTAGTGCTTTTGTAAGTTTTTCTCTTTGACTTTGGGTTTCTTTGGTTTTTGTTGGGTTTTTTGGTGGGATTTTTGGTGTCTTTTTTTTGTTGTTGTTGTTTTTGTGTTGGGTTGGGGGGGATTGGTAGAGGTTTTTTGTTTGTTTGTGTTTTGTTTGTTTTGTTGTGGTTTTGATGTTTTTTTTTAGTGGGAACCCTCCCCAGATTCCCAGTTAGGCATTACTTTAGTGGTGCAGTTTTCCCTCTTCAAGAGCAAACTGTTGAGTCTTGTGGACAAACACCTGCAGATAGTTTTTTATTGATCCTTTTCCTTGCCTTTCTGCTTCCCCTAAAAGCCCTCTCAGCCTTCCATAGCACTTTTGGTAATCAAGCCATACATTTCCTGCTCACACAGTTGCTCCAATCGATTGGTTTGTGTCCTTTGCAGCAAAACAAATCGAAGGAAGCAAAGGCAAAACAACACAACTAAAAATCACAACCCAAACAAAAGGCCACGTTGGAATAATCCATCATTGAGTCACTAACCAGGACCTGGGTGAAAAAATTACTGGACATAGAAGTCAACACACAAGGAAATGCTTCAGAAGAGGAAAACAATTATTAAAGTGTGCAATGAGCATTCTCAAGCCCTGTGCCAAGAGCAAAGACAAATGAAATAATGACCACAAACAATTAATAAAATCCACTGAAGGATTGTTATCCATATTTTATTCCCAGGACAAGAAAGGTCTTGAATCTGCTCCAGGTTTTTAGCCAGAAAGCCAAAGGACTAATATAATTCTGCCCTTTCCTCTCCAAACTGCCTAAACCAGAACCCACTGTTATAACTGAATAATCTTGGACAAAATGCAATACAATGATCCCAGTCAGTAGGACTGGTCCATAATTCTCTCCATGCAGGATAGACCAGAACTTCTGCTTTGTTTATCACTGTGCTTCCAGATTAAGAACTCATACAGAAAATTCCCAGGGGTGTGATTACAGCAGCTGAGCCTTCCTGATCACAAGAATAAGGTTATAAATTGAGTGGGGGTTGTGTGCTTTCTAATTTTAATTCCTCATGTGCCTTAAACAGCCGATGGACAGAGTCATCTATCTGAAGATATAAACATGTAAAGCTGTGGCTGCCCCATCCCTGGGAGTGTCCAAGGCCAGGTTGGATGGGGCTTGGAGCAACCTGGGCTAGTGGAAGGTGTCCCTGCCCGTCCTTGGGAGTGAGACTGGATGATCTGCAAGGTCCCTTCCAATCCAAACCATTCTGTGCATTATCCTGATAGTTCTCCAGGCACCCCTGGCACCTCCTTTGTCCTCCTCCACCAAACACTCCACCTCCTTTCTCATCTCATGATACCCCTCAAATTGTCTTTTCACCAACTCCCTTTAGTGTCTCTCCTGCTGCCCAAAGCTTGCAGTTGGAATCCTGGTGGGGCTGCAGCATGTTTCATTTTCAGTGGTGCTTTTTCTCATTCTCTGAGTACATTGGGGGCAGTCAGAGAAGTTCAACAGAGAGCAGGTGTAAGCGTGTGATTGTGTGAGTTCGTAGAAAATCTTGAAGACGAGAAAAGATTAATTAGGCCACAGCTTACAGGTGTCACGCTCAAAGACAGTTTTATTCAAGAACTCCATAGGGAGAAAAAGACAGGTCCAAGCTCTGCTCTAACTTCTCATTGCAGAATATATCCCTTCCCTTATTCCCACCCATAGCTCTATCCCATAGGTTGAAACCACAGCATCCATCAAACTCATCCCAGCTTTAATTGGATGACACTCTTCAGCAGATGTTCATTTTTGCTATGAGAGAAGTTATCTCTTGAAATTCCTTTCCTATGAGTAGACTGACCTGAAACCTTCTTATCTTACTTGTTTTGCTAACTGTTGGTCCTTTTCACAGAATTAAAATCCTGCTTCTGTTAGCAGTTCCCAGAATCTATCTGCAATTCTAAAAACTCTTTTCCTCAACTCAAAAGTCTCTCCTTATTCGTACAAGCAGGAAACAGCCTTTATTAAGCCCTGACAGTGTTTGTCTCCCTGTTCAGGAGCATGAAATGTGATGTTAACGTGCCCCTTCACAGGGTATGAACTGGCTTTTTCTAATGCCTTTATTTCCTCTGTTTCCTCCACTGGATCATAAGGTCCCATGGGCTCTAATAAGGAATTGTTTGACTCACCACTAGACCAATTTCCAGGAGAGATTATGGATTTTGCACGCTGGAAGAAATTAAGTTATTTAATTCAGTCATTTCTCATTCTCAGAAGGTTTGAAGGAGTAAACAAGGCAGAAATGCCTCTCCAGAGTGTCCCCACTGGCGTCACTGTGGTTATATCAGTGAGAATTTGGCCCAGGTTCTGTTATAAATTATCTTCTACTACAGATTTGCCTTTTCCACCAAGATAACTCTATTTATAAACACTAGAAAAGCCAGAAGGTGGGGAGCACAGGAGTCAGAATTTACAATGCCCCCATTTACTGAGTTTGGTTTGGTTTTCCTGCTGTAAAAAGAGCAGAAAATCTTCTTACCCCCAGAGCTACCCTGAAACAAAACAAAACAAAACAAAACCAAAAACAAATAATAATAATAATAATAATAATAATAATAATAATAATAATAATAATAATAATAATAATAATAATAATAATAAT
>JAWWEV010000083.1:2348122-2358755 GCA_035583235.1 Hafferia zeledoni | reverse complement strand
TAATAATAATAATAATAATAATAATAATAATAATAATAATAATAATAATAATAATAATAATAATAATAATAATTTGTTAATTCCTTTTCAGGGATTTTACTACATATATAACAGAATTTAGTATGACTCCTGAAATTATCAGTTGTATAGACTTGAGGTCAGTTGCTGTTTTCAGTTTTTTAATATCTGCCTGTTTCTTTGGTCTATTTATCCTTTCAGGACCAAGTCAAAATTCCTGACAAATGTCACTGGCAATTATTGACCCCAGGCTTTGTCTGAATAAATCCCATTGAGAATCCCATTTTCCTGTGTTGAGATTTTATAAGTCTGCAGTATAACCCCATACTCAGAGACTATTTCAAGGTTTGTGTCCCATTTTAGTCCCACTTTTGTTCTGTGGTGAGATGAGTTAGAAATGAACAAATCACAGACAGATGTTATAATTTTTTCTTTTGAGACAGAAAAGATTTGAAGCCCTGAATTTATTACTAGGAATCCTTAAGGCTCAAGAGACCTGCTATTAAATCTTCTCATCTTCTTCCATGCAATTAAATCCTCTCTCCATTTTCAAAAGAATGCAGACTCCAAAATGCCAGTCTGAAAAATTTCTTCTCTCTCTGTCTCCATGGCAACTATTTATCCCAGTGATCTTTTCAGATGTCTTCTTCACAGGCCCATAAAAGCTCAAAATGGGCCAAATATTGCTCCTTGGGTGGCAAAAGTGGCAGTGAAGAGTTCAGCCAACCAGCTTGGATTAGTTGAAAGCTTTAGCTGAAAGCCAGGGGTTCACTGAGAGGCGCATTAGTACTTGCAGGAGGAATATATTATATATACAATATTTTATATGTAAATACGGATTTCTTGCCAGCCCCTTCAACACCACAACCAGTTGTAGGCTTATCTAATATTGTTAATTGAGACTGTCCACCAAACCAAGCCCCAGCTGATAGTGCTCCTCCCTGCTGTCCTTACCAACTCCTTCTGGGTTGTGCCTGTGAACAGCAGGAGCCCTTCGGACAGGACCTGGCCAAGGAGATCCAGGCTGTGTGGGAGAGGAACACACCTTCATGGTTTCTTCTCAAACTCCATCTGAACTCTGCAGCTTCAGCCAGTGTTTTTATCAGTCATGGAAGGATGCAAATTTGTGGCACTGTGATGGATGGGAAGCCTGCAAGGCGCTGCTGGAACAGCCTCCCTTTTCCCATCTGTCTCAGCTTGGAGAACTGAGGAGAGAGAGTGTTCATTAAGTGCATGATGTCTTCTCCTCCCCAGGAGGGGACAGTGGGTCAGGACAGCTGCTGGTGGGGTAGGACCATGAGGCTTTGGCAATAAAGGCAGTGAGGGGCACCAGCTGCTGCCAGGCACTGCCACTCCAGCAGGAGCTCCCACATGGCATGCCCTGAGCGCTGCCAGATCATCTGCAGCTGCTGAGCTTGGCACTGGCTCAGGCTCTGGCAGCCTGGCAGTGCCATCCTGTCCTCCAGCAGCATTGCAGAGAACTCTCCCAGTTCCCTCAGTAATCCCACAGAGCCTGTTTGCCTCCAGAGCAGCAGAGTGGTGACTTTCTCAGGGAGGAATAGCCAAGCCTTTTTTATTAGAGTTAAAGGAAGTCTAAAAAAGCTGCAACTCCTCTCAATTTCACAGCACGTTGGCTTCTTACTCTGTTGCATAATTAGACAAAGAAATGTTCCAAGATTTTGCCAAGCTGAAGTTTCCCTTTAAAACTCTTCAAAGCTCACCTAAAGCCAATTGGCTGGCAGCACTTAAAGGGTTTTGGAGATCTTCTTGGATGAGGTTTTCTTGGATGAGGTTTTCTTGGCAGGTATCAATGCAAGAACAGCGCTGAGTGTGAGCTTAGAAATAAATATCCTGGGACTGTGAGGAGCTAAACAGCTTTAAAAGAAGAAAAATAGTTCACACCTCTGTAATTATAAAAAACAGCTCCTGTAATTTAAAAGCTGATCTTTGCCATGTATCAAATTTTCAAGGAAAAAAAAAAGCTATAGAATAGAGTATGTTTCATAAAAATGCTGTATTTTGTAAAATATTTTATGGTATTTCTAAGTATAGCTATAATACATAAATATGATCCTATATATAATTATATAATGAATATTTATATAAGTAAGAAACAATAGATATCTAGTCATAGTATATACAAATAAAATGTATCATTAAATAATATTATTATAATTGTATAATGTTTATTTTATAAAAATAGTATCCTTGAAAATCCATCATTCCAATCCAAAAAGCTCAGTGTTTTGGATCCTTCCTCTTTTAGTTTTTAATATAATCTATTATTAACTTGGTAAATTAGAAATTTAATATTTTGAATATTAATTCTAATGTTCTCTTTTTTTAATTAGGCTGATATTTTTAATAATTTTTTGCAAGCAGTGCTACACTGAGTATGTCTTAGATCTCTGAAAATGTCACCTCATAAAACAATTCTCTTTATTGGTGATGCTGTACCAGTAGAAAGTGTCATTACATAAAGAGTGGATTCTAAATAATCATAATATAGTGTTGAGTAACTTGGTGCTGGGGCAACAGTTGCCTAAAGAGAGGTGGTGGGAAATGTGAAGGAGGACCATCTGCTGCTGAGTGTGATCTGAGTTGTCCTTCACACACCTCTCAAGCAGCCACTGGGACTGGACATGTGGAATCCCTCAAATTCCAGTTGCTTTAAACCTTAAATTAGGCTTTCTCTTGGTGCCTTTTCTCATCAGGGGAAGAAAAGACACATCTCCAGATCATAAGGTATCTTAGATTGCCTGGAGAGGTGGTGGATGTCCGATCCCTGGAAGTGTCCAAGGCCAGGTTGGATGGGGATTGGAGTGGAAGGTGTCCCTGCCCATAGCAGGGGGTGGGACTGGATGGTCTTTAAGGTCCCTTCCAACCCAAACCATTGCATGATTTGGTGATTCTGTGATGATTAGAACCCCTCCAGCAGTGCCCTCCACAGTTGTCCTGTTTTTCTTCATGTACTGTGAGAGCAGGGTAGAACTTCCCTTGGAGTTCCATGTCTGACATCAGTACTGGTTGGGTGAATGAATGACCATGTTACACAACATGAGGTGCATCTGGTGCAGTGAAGCAAAACCTGGAGAGAGAAACTAATCCTTAGTGTTACAGCTGGTCCACATGACATGATGAAAACCTAAATAGACTTCGGTCAAATAATTCCAAAATTATCAGGAGCAGAACTGGGAAGGGAAAAAACCCTTTCCCATCTCTTCTCAGCTTTCCTTTCTACTCAGTCTTTCATGTCTGCTTTGTATAAGTGGCATTTAAGGAAGGAATTAGTTTGGGTTTTTTGCTTATATGCATGATCAGCTATTCTCTTTTCCAACACAGAATGTCTTCCTTTAGTGTTTTTCTCTGCTTTGTGGTTGTATTTCCCTTTTGATAAGTTATTCTGGAATTTTAGTTGATGTTACATTTCTACCCTCTTATGATCTGGACTTTCAAAAAACCCCATAGAATTGTAGAGTCACAGAATGGTTTGGGTTGGGAGGGACCTTAAAGATCATCCCATTCCCACCCCCTGCAACGGGCAGGGGCACCTTCCCTGGGACACCAGCCCAGGTTGCTCCAAGCCCTGTCCAGCCTGGCCTTGGATGCTTCTAGGTATGGGGCGGCCACAGCTTCTCTGGGCAACCCTGTCTGACAGGGAAGAATTTCCTCTTAATATCCCATCTAACCCTGCCCTCTGTCAGTTTGAAGCCAATCTGTTTTGTTCTGTCCCTCCATCTCGTCCCAGGTCCCTCTCCACCTCTCCTGGAGCCCCTTTAGGCACTGGCAGGGGCTCTCAGGTCTCCCTGGAGCCTTCTCTTCTCCAGGTGGACACACCCAGCTCTCCCAGCCTGAGCAAAGGGGCTCCAGCCCTCGGAGCATCTCCATGGCTTCCTCTGGATTCATTCCAACATTTCCACATCTTTCCTGTGTTGGCCCTAGAGCTGGATGTGGTGCTGCAGGTGGGGTCTCACCAGAGCAGGGCAGAGCAGAGGGACAGAATGCCCACCCCTGACCTGCTGCCTACACTGCTCCTGGTGCAGCTCAGGGTTTGTTCTTGTGTGCTGTGAGCACCCACCTCTGAACCTGCCAGAGCCACAGCTTTGCTGCCCAGCCCCAAACCCCTCCAGAAACACCATTTCTGTAACAGGAGCTCCTGGAAGATATCTGCAGTTTGAAATGGCAATTACTTCTGAAAATCTAAGCCCCATCCCCAGGCCACACTGAAGCCCTTATTTATTTTGGTATTTACCCAGATTTATGAAGGAACAGAGAGCACCTATCTCCTATTCCCCCTCTCTCTGCAAGGCTTTCTGTGTGCTGTGCCCTTCAGAAGTTATTGTGCACCACATAATTCAGTTTAATATGCTGCCTTGTAACATTACATCTCCTTTGATATTACTCTCCTGAAGGCAATATGACCTTGAAGGTGATATTTTAAACTAATAAATGAGGAGAGGAACTGAAAATCAAACTGAATGCTGTAAGCCAGAAGGATGGATTTTCATCTCAAGCCTTTATTTCCCTACATGAAAAACACAGAAGTCTAACATTTATGTAATTGCATTTTTTCCTGATCTGCCAAGGGAAAAAAATATGCAAATTCTTGTCTATTTGTTTTGTCTGTGTATGAATCCATAAATCCCTTTGTCCATTGTCCTGCCATTCCTTTTGTTCACTCCTTTAGTTGTGAAAATGTTGTGCTGAGTCTAAAGATGTCAAAACAAGAGTTTTTATAGAGAAGGAGAGGAGGCAGGTGGGGGTTACCCACGTTCTTTGGAGAAGGGAATGAGTGAGCAATGAGTTGGTACACATGGTCTTGCAGCCAAAAAACACATCTCTGCTTCTGCAACTTGTGCCAAAAATGTGACAGAGATGAGATGAAGCATTTTGCACTGGGGCAGGATAAGGACATGGGAGGATGTTGTGGAGGCTGTAGAGAGGATTTACATACAGAGTGTAAAGGAGGGTATTGTGGTAGAGGCACCCTAAGGAAACAGGACCCAAATCTATAAAAAAGAACAGTTTGTACAACACAGCGATTCTCCTGGTGGAAGATAACAGGCTCTATCCTCACTTGATTTAAAATGAGGTCCATTCCTTGAACTCTGCACTTCAGCTAAGCTATGGGGCTGCCTAAAATCTGCTTTTATATCTCCCCACTATCAAACTGTGACTCTTAAGACAGCCCTAAACACAGGAGAAAAGGAAGATACGGGCCCATAAGCAGATTCAGAAGAGCTGTTTATCACTGCTCTTGTGCCAGCAGAGCTTGCTTTGGGGTTTTTAGATTTTTTTTTTTTCCTCTTGGTGCTTGTCCAGAAATGTCAGGCAGGAAGGAGCCTTTCAGCTGCCAGGAGTAGCAGGTTAGAGAGAGTGTTTTCCTCCATGAGGTTTCATTTGAAATGAAAGGTGGGAACAAGGCAAGAAGACAAGAATGGTTTTAGTGCTAAATACAGTTTTTAAAATGCATGAAAGGATTCTGCAATGGTAAATAATCATAGTTTCCTGCTTGTTATGAAATGTGGCCTTTTTTTTTGGAAGGAGCTGTTCTTTTTAAGTGGCTGCCAAGTCAGATCTATCATTAGGTATGTGAAGCACCTCCTCAGCTTCAACAATGTTGAATTTAAACCTGAGTGTCATGGATTTCACATGAAATCCATATAAAATCCATGTTATGCTTCAGCTGAAAGCAGAAGCTGCTTTTTGAAGTAAAAAAAAAGGAGCAGAATGGATCCAGGCACAGGGAGCTCACAGTCCAAACATGAATTTTATCTCACTTTTACAAGAAGCTTCAGACAGAGATGTAGGGACTGATGATGTGGCTTTTCCTAAGCAGCCACTGGGCTTTGCCTGTGGTTTGAATTGCTCAGGAGCTGCAAAGCTTCTCTCAGGATCAGAAAGTGGTCAGAGGGAAGAGCTGGTTCACATCTACTCCAAAAGACCAGCTGGACCCTGCAAGGAATACAGTTTGACCATCTAAAAGGCAGCTGTCTAAGCTGAGCTAATCCTCATCCTCCTCCTACTGAGTGAAGTCAGTGGAGAGATGCAAGTCCCCTTTACAGGGTGATTCCCCACCACTGGCACCTTAAAATGGGCTTATCCCCATCTGGCAAGTCTTTCTGCATGAACTCCAGAGGGAACTTTGCTTGGCTGAGTAGGGTGAAAGTGTAAAGGTGAAGTTAAACCAATCCAGACTAATCCTATAGTTGAAGGATCATTTTGTGTTTCCTAAAAGTGAGCAACAAGGAATAGGAGCTCCCAAAGGATCATCCATCCATCAAATAGGAGGTAACTAACCAAGCTGAAGCATTTTTCTGCCCATGCCATGAAGAGGACATAAGTAATCACCCAAGACCAGACACCAAGCCTTAACTCCATTTGCATTATCTGAGATGAATCCCACAAAGTTTCCAAACTGGAATTACAGCCTGCAGGTTGCAGTGCAGGCATGGGAAGGGAAGGCAGGATTTGGGCTTTCTGGGAAAAGCCTCACATTGTGCCAGGAGAGGTTTAAATTGGATATTATGAAAAATCTCTTCACTGAAAGGGTGGTCAGGCATTGGCACAGGTTGTCCAGGGAACTGACGGCATCACTATCCCTGGAAGTGTTCAAAAAACGTGGATGTGGCACTTGGGGACGTGGTTCAGTGTTGGGCTCAGCAGTGCTGGGTTAATGGTTGGGCTTCATGACCTTAGAGGGCTTTTCCAACCTTAAAGACTATGTGATTCTGATTTGTTTTCAAGACCATCCCTTAGCAAGACCATTATTTGTAATATTTTTTTTTTTTCGTGAAATCTCATTCCTTAAAACTACTTCTTGCTATTAGTGATTTCTAGCAGGGTAAAAATCAGGACAATGTGCCCCCTTGAAGCTGAACCCTTGTGGCTGCAGTGTGTGAGCTGCCCCTTCCAAAGGCTGCTGGGTCATGCCCACGTCACAGGACAGTGGAGACACCCTGGCAGTGCCAGAGGGGAGCCCTGCTGGGCAGTTTGACACTCAAGTCACATTGATTTCCGTGGGCAGATTTGCCCCAGCAGGAGTTTCTGGCTGTGGCATGGTTTACAAATGTAGGGAGTACAAATGTACACACTGGCCTTTATTCCATTTAATTTATTTTTTTTTTCTGTCATCCTTTCCTTTGCTCTTCTAAATTGCGTGTTTCAAATATCACTTTCCAAGCAGGATCAGACAATATTCTTATTGATGGGGAGTTCTTTACTGTCTCCATTGCTCACCTATTTTAGGAACTAAAGTAAATGACTTGCCTTGCTGCTCCTCTCCCCCTCTCTCCCAATGTCAGCACATCAGTGTTTTCTACCACAATGATCTTATAATGACTTTTTAAATGGGGCTATTTTTTATCTCTGCATGGGTTTGCCACACAAGCAGCCACCTGGTGTAACTGAATTTCATACACACTGCTCTGAGATGTTCATACTCACACACTCTCTGCTCTGCAGTCTGATGATTTCCTTGCATTTCTCCAGGCAGGTTTGCAGCATCTGTTGCTGTCCCAGTGTTTGGAAGAGAAATGATGTTGAAGTAATCATTAGAAATAAGAAAGTTTTTGCTATTCCTATCCAACCCAGTTAATTTAAGAAGGCTATCAGGTGGTTCTCCAAAGATCTCATTAACCACTTTGATTATCTCTGGCACCTCTTGTAAGCAAATGTCTCATTAACAGGAATATTTGCATATAATTTACTTCTGTGCAGAGGGCCATACATCAGAGAGCTGTAAACCTGTTGCTACACTCCTTCAGATTTGCATGGAAAATACAATTCCTACTGTATGGACAGACACAAACTATCATAAAAGACACTAAAATCTCATAGCACTCAATGTGATCTTGATTTTCACCTGTAGTACATAAAGAGTATCAGAAAATTACAGACTCATAGAGTGTCCTGAGCTGGAAGGGACCCACAAGGGTCATTGACTGCAACTCCTGGGCCAGCACAGGACACCCCAAGAATTCCCCTATGGGCCTGAGAGCTTTCAAACCTTTCAAAAGTCCTTGAGAAATGTAGAAATGTTCTAGTGAATGACAGCACTCATATGGTGGGATCCTCATCTGGCAAAGGAAACAATCTGGAGTAAGAGTTCGAAAAGAGAGGAGGAAGGGCAAATGTAAAGGATTCCTTTTTTTTTTTTTTTTTTTTTTTTCCCCCAGCTCCCGTGATGATTTAATGAGTATTTTTGAAGTAATATTGTATTTTAATGGGTCTGGCAAAGCTGAGAGATTTTATGTAATAGGGTTAGGGTTTTATATGGCTATTCATTTCTATTATGTAATCTGAAACTGCATCCTATAGTTTGAGGGAATATTTATCCCCTTCTTGGGTTGTGCCACCATTGTGATGTGTAACATGTTATTAGCACACCAGAACATCATTGTTGGACACTGAACTCTTCCTTCTAACACCACCTCACTCAGAACTGCCCTACCCAACACACATGGCACAATCTGGTTTATATTTTTGTGAGAAAACACAGGACTTGATTGCCTGCCACTGAAGATGATGGGGAAAAGCTGCCAATTCCAGTGCTGTGACCATACATCCTGCACTGATGGAAATGTGCTGCATCCCCAGGGCTGAGGAAACCCACACTTGTTCTGTTTTTACAAGTTCATCACCCATATCTCGTTACATTGTGCTTGTGCCAGTTGGGAAGTAACACTTGGAAGTAGTTTTTGCTGAAGATCTTTTTTTCCTTGGCACAAAGACAGAGCAGATTAATGGAAAACCACTTAGAAAATCATGGTGGCATTTAGCAGTTGATAAGATTATTTGCTTAATCTCAACATCAAAAGCAAATAAACAGATACTTAGATTCAGTTTTTCTGTCTTTTCCTGACAAGGTGGAAGATGATCCCTCTTTGAGATTCCATCACTACATTTTTTTAAACATCAGGAGGAGATTGGAGAGATTGTCCTGAGTTTTTCTGTACATTGGGTAGGTCTTCTAGTTTTATGAGCTGGTAAGGTGGTGATTTGCAGAATTACAGGAGGACATTTCACAATATATTTTTGGAAAATCACCGGCATGGAAGAGGTGAGTTTCCCTCACGTGGGTGCAGGATAAAGGAGAAACTGTTTTCAGATAATTTCCAAAATGTGCCAGTGCCCAACCTTTGACAAGGATGAGATGCAGCAGAAATTCCTAGAATTTACTCAAAGATGTGGTCCATAAATAGTTTTTAAAATTAACCCAGAATTTCTGGCAGGTACCTCAATGGCAGCAGATTTCATTCTCAAAGGAAAATCTTTCTCTCATATGTTGGAGTGATTTAATTGGGACTGAGGAATATGATCTTCTGCAAGAGTAAGACTGGTCATTATTGTGCCATCCTACTACTTATTTTATGCTATTCCTATTGGTGAAAATTATTTTACTCCAGGAAAATTGATACTTTTTATTGTCCTAAAAAAGCACCTTTTTGTGCATAGAAGAAAGAACCAACCATAACACTGCCAAGAAAGGAATGGATTTGCACCACTAATGTATTTTATCCCTCCTTCTCCTCTCCAGGTTGCCCAGGAATGTGGGACAATATTACATGCTGGAAACCTGCAAGTGTGGGGGAAATTGTCTTTGTCAAGTGTCCTGCACTGTTCAGATTTATCATCTCTGAAGATGGTAAAGTATCTTCTCTTTGTTCTTTGCCTCTGCCTGGTAAAGCCTCATGGCCAGCACAAGGGTAAATCCAAACTTAGAGCCTCAATATCAAGGAGAATAAAAAAACTACAGTTGGGCTTCTGTTAAAAAAAAATAAACCCCCAAAATGTTCATGTGTAGATCTCTGTGTGTGCACAGAGATGGGAGGGAATGTTTGGAAAAACCCTTCCCAGATTATACAACATGAAAATATCACCAAATCTAACTGCTAAAGGGAATGTTCTGCCCTTGAGTGTCCAGGGAATTCAGTGAGACCTGAATCTATCTGTGTTTGGGTCTTGAATAACACAATTTGAACCTATTTTAGAAAATAACTAAAACTCAGAGAGGGTTCTGCTCATTCCTAAGGGTTCCATAGGCTTGAATTGGCCATGGGGAACTCCATGTTGGGGGGCCAGGGCGGAGTCAGTGGGAATTAAAAATTTCTGGAGAGAGGCAGGAGCTTCATCATTTTTGTTTGTGGTCTGTAGAAATGAGATATAAATATCCTTTGCCTCTGATAATTAACACAGATTTGTCTCTTTGCTCCCAGCACCCACCTAGTCTGCTGCAGATCACTTAATTAGCACTTTCCTTGGAGGGAAAAGTTCAGCACTGTCCCCAAGGATCCTTTTTCCAAAGATCATTTTACCAATGAATTACTCCTTTATAGTCTTAAGTCCAAAATTCCCCTTCTCTGCACAGAGCACAATGTGTGGGACACAGTGTTTCATACTCAGCTCCAGGAAGGCTGAAATCATCACTTTTAGATCCATCCCTCTCATCTCATCCAGGCAGGGTGTGCCTGACCCCATCCCTGCACATCCAGGCAGCATCCTGAGCCACTTCCCAGGATCCCTGGCCCTGTTGTCATAGAGTCATAGAATCATAGAATCAATTGGGTTGGAAAAGACCTCCGAGATCATCAAGTCCAACCCTTGGTGCAACTCC
>JAWWEV010000083.1:2296778-2313941 GCA_035583235.1 Hafferia zeledoni | reverse complement strand
TATTATTATTATTATTATTATTATTATTATTATTATTATTATTATTATTATTATTATTATTATTATTATTATTATGCTTTTTCCTGAGAACCTTTCATACTTTTTCCCAATAGTCATCATAATCATTAGTTACTTTTTAGTGTGAGGACTGAACTGCCAAAAGCATAAGGTTTTTTTCCTTGAAACTTGTCTGATTTCAGTTAATCTCATGTCAGTCCTGCCAAATTAAGAATCCAACCAAAGCAAGATCAGTATTACAATGCAGTAGATTTTTATCTGAGTTGGAAGTTCTGAGACCCTCAGGTGCTGGGGAAGAACAAAGTGATATTGATTGTATTCCAAGAGTAATTAAGACAACTCTTAACATAGTTCAGATGGTTTTCTTGTCCCATCTGGTGAATCAATATCAAAAACAATAGAAATGTGTCATGATTATAGACAAGTAATCCTGGAATGGTTTGGGTTGGAAGGGACCTGAAAGACCACCCAGTTCCAACCAGGGACACCTTCCACCAGCCCAGGTTGCTCCAAGTCCTGTCCAGCCTGGCCTTGGACACTTCCAGGGATGGGGCAGCCACAGCTTCTCTGGGCACCTGTGCCAGGGCCTGCCCACCCTCACAGGGAAGAATTTGTTCCCAATACCCAGTTCTGCTCTTTTTTGTTGTTTAAAGCCATTCCCCCTTGTGACATGTCATTACTTATTACAGAACAAATGACCATGTCTTGAACTGGTACCTGTATTTTCCACCCAGTTGGATTTTACTCAATGTGCTTCCAAGCAGAAAGAAACACCTGATTTTTTTAACCATCTCCAACTGCAGCTTGTAGATATTTTGAAGAACCAGCAGATTGTTTAGGGGCAGTTACAGCCAAGGAGCACCACATCAGAACTCCATGAATCCAGTGTGACCTCACAGTTCTGGGGGTTTCAAACACGTCTTCCCAACCCCACAGTGGCTGGTTCAGCTCACAGGGCATCACATCAGGTCCACATTATTTGCATGGATTTGTCATGTATCAGTTCCTTCACTGGAATTTTACAAGAAACAGATCCAACTGTTTTCACTATGAAAAATTCCAGCCAATAGTTTGTATGTGTAACCTGGTAGGTCAGAATCTGCTTTCAGGCATCCTGATTTTGGTCAAGTGGTTGTAGAGAGAGTGCATTTGCCCCCCCCCCCCTGCCCCCGAAAGCCATTTCTATAGAAATGCCCACAAAAAGCTTAAATCCACACTTATTTTCACATTGTCATTGCTGAAATACTCACTCCAGAGAGAAAATCATCCAACAGCATCACTGCCCTAAACCATCACAGTATTTAGTAGGTGTGCATGATGTAGGTGCATGCTGGAATAACCCTTAAGATTCAAAAAATCCCTCACATTCCCATCAAGTCTTTGCTTACTCATTCATTTTCAAGGATCAAGCCCATGTCTCTGAAAAATCCTCTTTTTTTTTTTTTTTTTTGTCTGATTTCCATTTTATCACAAATAGTATAATTTGGGAGGGGGAAGCTTGTTTCTGCTTTTGCTTTAACAGATTCTTCATATATTTTGTATCACATGTTGAAAACTCAATGAAAAGAAACTAAAGCCCACATTTATGTAGCTAATTCAGGTCTACGTCATTCCTCCACTCAGCATCTTGCTGGAAAGAAAGGAGAATCATGGCATATATCATAGGTAGGTATGATTTTACCTGTGGGGCAACCTAAAGGTTTAGGGCAGGGAAAAAAAAAATGCTGTAACACAGATGTTTTGGTAAACAACACTCCTCTACAATTCACCTCCAAAGCCACTGGAGCCTCAGTGGTTCATTCTGCTACTGCTTTGTCTTGCTGCAAGTGCTCAGACTGCCAGAGCTGATGGTTACCCACGGGCTCTCCGTGCCAAAGGGCTCATTTCTGACCAGGAAATGGCAGGGCTTGGATGAACAGTGTGTTCCTTAGCATGGCACTTCCATTTGTGACCCACCAGGGACTGCCAGTTGGGGGCTGGAATGCCCAACCACCCGACAACAACAGGAACTCTTGTCCCTGGGGAAATCATTTCCTACCACTTGAAAATACAGTGGAAAACATGGATGATGATCATTTGATGCCAGTGCATGATTGGCAAGGACCAAGTTCTTGTTTCTAAGCAATGCCAGGAAAGTGGGTATTTGCTGCTTTGACTGACATTAATTCTTGATGGATTCATTGGAAGTTCTAGGAAAAAAACATTCTCATTCACAACTATTGTACTTTTCATGTATATTGGCCAAGGCAAATAATAATATTTGGGGTGTTGCTTTGATGGTTTTTTAGTTTCTATTTTGGATTTTTCTTTGGTGGGAGGGAAGGGGTTAATTTGTGCAAAATCTTGTCAGGTAGAGCTTGGAAAAAAATTCAGTGTACTCATTAGGAATGTAAGATCATGTAGGCTATGGAGCATAATTAGCAAGAGTATAATTACACAGGGATTTCTTTTCAGATAAGTAATCAAAAGCCCTGTTCTGCTTTGATAATCTTTCTATAGGTCTGCTGTGGTCTCAGCCACTGTAACAGCAAAAAGCACAGAATATTTAGTGTACTTATAATGTTCCTGTGAGCTGTTATTGCCACTGAACAACTGAGGGTATGATGCACAAAGGGGGATGCTCAGCATCCCTCAGGTGCCTGTGGAAAGTAGAGAAAGATGAATCTTTGTTTTTAAAATCCACCTTTCCAACACTGTCCTTTCATCCTTTACATTCCTACACTGATGATGAGATTAGACCTAAAACTATGTCCACCTTCAGAGCAGTTGTATTATTTCATGGGCCTCTTGCTTGAGGGATATTCCAGAAGAGCAAATCACTATTTATAAAGGAAATTCCATCCATTTCCAATGATACACAAGACTTGACAGGATCTGATTTTGAAATCATGGATCACAAAAGTTATTTCTTGTGGTTACAAGATCATCTGTGATGAGTGCAATGTTCCAAAGTGTTCTGTTGTTTGGAAATCCTTAGAAGGTGGATTTTAGAGGGCAAGGCCATGTGCCTTGGCCTGCACAGGTGATGTCTATGTGGTGCAGGCTGACTCCTCTTATTTTCTATTTTGCAGTAGTATTGAAAAATAGGGTGACTTTGTCTTTAAACACTCTGCATGTGGCTGTAGGGTGTTTTTTATGGGTAATTTTATGGTTTAAATGGATATTGAGACAGAGGAAAGGGTACAAGGCTGATTTTTGTGGTTGATGAACTAGCTGATACTCTGATCTCTGCTTAACTTTCACATTTAAGGATTGTTTAATGGTGACTTGGAATCTTTGCTTGGCTCCACAATCTGTGGCAGCCTCAGGAAGCAAAGTTCTTGGTCCATAGGTTGTGTATTAAAAGAGTAGATCACAGACTTTTCCCCACTCTGTTACAAGTGCAAGCCATGAACTGGAAAGGAGCATTTTTACATTAAAAGAGAAGCCACTCCAAGATGGTCCCTCTCTGGAAAGATCAAGGAGATGTGCAGGTTAGTGAGGGATGGAACAAAGCCAGGTGTTATCCAACAGTGCAATTCTCTTTATAGAAATGGTTTTTTCCCATTTTTTAAAGAAGGCCCAGCAAAGCTTGATGGACACCCAACAGGAATAGCTCTCATAGCCCTGTTTCCAAAGAGTTTGAGGCACCAAAAAAAGGCTAAATCCCATCTTATGACTTCCCATTGAAATGTTAGTGGCACATATGTGGAAATGTCAGATCCAAACATCTTTCAAAGACAGGACTAAACCCTCATGGCTTGATTGCCATCACTAGTATTGAACAGAATTCCCAACATCCAGAGGCTCGAGCCACTGGGATTTCTATGGAAGTGCTTGTGTCTGTTGGATGCCTGTGTAAATACAGACCTTTGCCCACACATGTGTTCTCTGAAACACTAGAGATATCTCAAATGGTTCCTGCTCTGCTTTTTAGAGAACCACAGATGCTTTAGCAACTGTATAAAGCCTCTTACTGTCCCGGGGAAGTGGCTGCACTCAGCTCCATTTGCTGTAACATTCATTTTGCCACACACTCACTGATTAGCAAAAATAAGGCAGCTTTTGTAAAGAAAATGAGGTACAGACCTCAAATACATTGCTGAAGTCACGGTGCTTCGTCCAAGTGAATAACCTCATTTTGATGTGTATTGATAAGCTCCAGTTGTCATGGAGATAAGCAGGACAGGGAACATCCAGTGCCTGAGGCCATGCATCTTTACAAATTATCCATGGATTTGGGTGCAGTAGCTTTTAGCAGAGTAGCTTGCTTACTTCCTGGGAAAGATAATGAGTATGGATATTGAGAAAAATTTTGAGAAGATTCAAATTAAGAATGAACTTGGAAATATCCAAATTAGTCCATTTTGGCTGCTTGCCCTTGCCCTCCCACGTTGTTCACAGCTAAGTTTGCTGTTTTGAATGCACTGTTAGACTGAAAGGGATAGAGATGGAACTTTGTTTGTCCTCCAAGCAGTTTGCACCTCTGATTCCTTAAATCAGTTACTTAGTGTAAAGATAAAGGTGGAGCTGAAGCAGCTGATCATGCCTCAATTGTTGTGAGACTGCAGGGAATGAGGAGTAATTCTGACATCTCTGATCTTAAACATGCTTTCAGTTTACACCAAAGCTTGATGCACACCAGCATCCATGGTCCTCCATTTAGTTTTTGCTACCATTCACATTTGGGCTCTATCATGTGAGAAGAACAGGATTTTATGTTCCCCTCAGTGTCTCTGCTTCTCCTTGCCATTTATTTATTGTGTCTCACTTCAGCAACTGGCAAGTTCCACATCCAGGGGGTTTAGTTTTGCATCTGAAGAGTTATTAGGATGGAAGAGGCAAGAGAGATGGTGCTGTCCCAGTGCAGATGGTCTTTTGATCTGGAAAGATGAACTTGTGAGGCTCTTGTAACTAACACCATGTGCAAAAGGAACTGTGTGGTACAAATCCCAGAAACAAACTCTTCCTGCCTTGGAGAGTGCAAATACACCCTCAAAGGTTACAGTGGCTTAATATTGAATTAAGTCTCAGTGAAGGTGTCTTAAACAAATGTAAACCACCTCAAGACAGGACCAGTCCAAAGCTGTGCAGAAAATTCACATCACAGTCTCAGCACCTCCTTTCCTGCCCACCTGTGTCATTACTGAGAGATTTCCAAGCTGAAATTCCTCTTTATATTTCCAGTGAAAACACTGGAGCCGTTCAGCTGATTAAATGTCTGCAAGCCCAGGCTTTTTCAACAAAGGCAGTGCTCTCTTTTTTCATAAGGGACGGTTATAGAGATGGTTTATAGTGCTCTCTTTTTCATTAAAGAGGGTTGTAGAGATGGTTTGTAACTCAAATCCTTGTCTGCAGCAATATTGTATGGTATGTAAGGCAGGTGAGTTAAACCTGTGTAACTGAAGCTTCAGAGCTGCAAATTGAAGAAATTCAGAGTAGTTACAGCAGTGCTGAGCTCTGCCAGCTGACAGGGCCAAAACCTGATTTTATTGCCTCAAAAGCCACTTCTTGTGGCAGACTGTGGCAATAATTACTCTGTGGGTTGTGCTTATTGCTTTTGAGGACAGTGAGCTGAATCACAGACTCAGATATTTATGTCTGGATTTGGAGATGCACATTCTTCATTTCAAACAGTGAAGCTGCATCCAAAACCACTTAAGAATCTCATTTATTGTGGTACATTTTTCTCATTAAACATTCTATTGTCTGTTACACTGCATTTATGTTCCTGCACTTCTCAGAGTTATTCCACAGTGCATGACTTGTTTCTATGGAGTCAGTGAGAATAACCCAGTTTGGTAAAACAGGACCTCCAGAGTCACTGCAGAGGAAGGATCAGGACACCAACCTTCCACTTAGAGTTCATTTAAAGACTGGTTTTGATGGAAGAATTCTGCTCTCTGCTACCAGAGTTATTCTCTAGAGCACAGGCAAATATTAACCTTTATCTCTTTGTTATTTATCTCTGGGTGTAGCAATGGCTTTCTCCTTCTGTTTATGTCCCCCCTGTAGAAGTTAGCAGAGCCAAGAATGAGCAGTGTAGACATGATTTTTGGCTTTCTTTGACCATTCTGTTTCATCTTCAAGCCTCAGATCTGCTCAAAGGTCAGATTTATTGGTCAAAAAGTGCCAGTCCAAGCTCATATTTGTTAAACATTCATTTTCAGCCACAGCATTAATCTGCAAGCAGCAATTCAGCTTCAGCCTCTAAGGTTGGTGCTGTTGGCAGTGAAAAGTAGAGCTGTAGGTAACAGGACTAAGAATTTAGGATTTTTTTTCAATTAAAGACTAGAGAAACAGAGTTTCCTTTTTTTTTTTTTCCCCCTGGAGAGCACAACAGTGGTTATACTTTTAGCAAGACAGCACAGGATCCACCTGATTTAATAAGGTAATAATATTGGGCTTCTTCCACAATCAGTAGAGATCTACTCAGTCCTGACAATCAAATCCTTAGTACAACTTATTTCCTTTTAAAAAAGGTATTTAAAATAGGTCAGGTGAATCTCACTTTATGGTGTTTCTCAGCACTGACTGCAAGGCAGGTGTGGGGTAACAAGGTGAAAAGTTCACAACTATGCTGTTAACTTCAAAAATTAGATGAGAGATGGAACTAAAGGATAACTTTGCTGAGAAGCATCTCTGCTTAGCCTGTGTTTGGATGAGACAGGTCAGGGAGTTTACCTGGAGTCTCTGCAGTGGGATGGAACTGTAGAGTCTGTTTGCAGCTCACAGAACAAGTTCAATTTTCCAAACTCTTTACATCTGACCTGTAAGTTCAGGGGGTTTGTAAATGTAGTTGGTGCATTGGCCAGGAAAGAAGTTTCTCTTCAGGAAATCCTTAATACTGAGTAGAAAGGAAAAGTCCCCTGACTTAGAGCAGTGTCAGCTGAGGGTAAGTAGGGATGTGGCATAAATAATAGAGTTTATGGGTCCACTTTTCAGTTTTCTCCTCTGTCTCCTATACAATCTTTCTACTTTCACTTTGGTTAACTTTTTACTGTATTTTCAATACTTTATTTCATTGATTTGTTTCTGCATTCCTTCTCCTCCTACCACGTGGTGGCCAATCCTATTCATGGTGAGGTTACACAGAATTACTCGAGCAGGGTGCACAAACATCCTGAATGAGGCACAGGTTTTATTTGCATGAATCAAGTCCTACCTTTATTGTGTTTCCCAAAGGATTCTCTTTCAGCATATTCAGAGATAAGCCACAAATTCTGTCATTCCCTATGTGTTAAAGAGACTTAAATTCAGAACCCTGCCTGTCTGCATTATGGATATACATGGGGAATGCAGCATAACTTCCTTCCCCTGGATCAGCATGTTCATTTGACTTCCCTTAAGCACCTCTGAGAAACCCCCAGAGCCTTCAGAATTGAATTGCAACTCCTTTTGCCTCCAATTTGTATCCTCTCTCATTTGCATGGACGTGCCAGACCTTCAGGTGTTCGGTCTGACACGGTGGCCTTCAGCCACATCATGCCTCACTCTTTGAATCCTGGGAATGTTTAGGGAATGTTTAACCTTTTCTTTCCCCTTCCACCCTAGCACCCTCCCTCTTCCTCCCAGATGCAGCTGCAGTCCATGCCCAGGACACGTGCGGTGAGACTCAGCTTGTTTGCCTTTAGCTGTCTAAAGTCTCGTATTCAATCTGAGCAGTCCAGTCGTCGTCTCATGGTCCAACTGGGAGACCAGGGCACCTCCGTCAGGCACTGCCTCCCGTGTGTCTCAGATGCCTCTGTCACACAGGCCAAGCCTGCAAGTCCCTGTTCTTTCCATGATTGAGTGATTTCAAGGTGATAGTTCACTTCAAATTTGTCTCTGACACGTAGAGTTAGACGTGACCAAATCCGTCCTGTGTGTGCCTACAGAGGTCTGAGGATCCTACCCTGATTCGTGTAGTGTTTGGATATCCATAATCTCATTTTCTATTAATTTTCTCTTATTTGTCTGATTATTTCTTTCTTCACATTTTTTCCTCGTTCCTCTGTCTCTTCTCTCTTTCTCCCTTTCCTTCTACCAGTGTCTCTATTTTGATAATAAATAAATAAAGTTTAAGGGAGGAAGGAAAGAAAACTTCTATTAAATATGTAGTCGAAAAGATTTTGTCACACTTTACAATATCTAACAACAAAGAGATGATTATACATGAATTAGAAAGGAAAAAAAAAATGCAAACAGCACTAAAATATCACCTTACCTAAGAAGTGCTCACAGTTCCCCATTACAAACCTGTGTGTAACTGTCCCCTCACTGTGTGAGGAGCAGCACCTAATTCTTAGATATTAATTTCCTAATCAAGTCTGTCCTATTTGATAATTCTGACAAATACCAAGTGCTGTCAAATTGGTCTGTTCACTAGAAAAAAAAAAATTAAAAAATCAGTGCCTGTCAAATAAAACAGGACATAAGCAGTACAGGAAACATGGGTGGGAATTTTCTCCCAGATGACCACAACAATATTCAGTGTATCACTGAAGAGCACAACCCCCTACAGCACCCCACGACTGAGAGTTTTCAAAGTTATTAGTGATTTTTAGATGGTTCATTTTCGGGTCCTGTGCCTGGAAATGCCTCCATAAGCACTTCTCAACACAGGCTGAGCAGCCCTCTTGTGGCAAAAACTGGTCTGAGAAAATGTGTTTCAGAACCATCAGGTGACTAAAAAAATGAATGAGACACTCAAAATCCAGAAGCACTTCTGAAAGTCTTAGTCATAGTAAAATTGAATTAACTCTAAAATTTCCCTGCTTGATTTTGATGAGTTTTAGCTGACAATTAATGCCCAGCTCAGCTCTGTGAAAAACAGATGGTGCAAAAATTCATTACAGAAGTGATGCTGTAAAAGGAACACTCATTTTCATATTTACTTCCTTAGCATCATCCAAGACATTAATTCATTTTATAAGTTGAAACATGTTTGCTCTTTCTATTTGCTGGATGTGTGCGTGCCACAATAGTGTATTATTTCCAGCTCTTATTCTATAATATTTAATAATAGTTTTCAAGCTTTGATTACCCAAAAGGAAACAAAACAAAACTCTAGTAATGGGGATTGAATTAAATGAGTTGAAAGTGGGGAGAAATTGAATACATTTTCAATTTATTCTCTTTTACTGTTCAGTTTATGAACTCCATCTTCCATCTCTGCATAGGTGAACACAGATCTTAGACTGTGCATATTAGCAGAGAAACAGAACATCATTTTGGGTTGTTTGAACAAAATTAGATGTTTACCTTGAAGGCAATTGCTTTAAAAATCATCATATTATCCTTTATATTTAATGGAGATTAGTCAGTGGTGTTTGCTGTGCTGTTCATCCCATCCTAAAGTGGACGTCTAAAAAAGGTCAGGTGTACCCTGGCCAGTAACTGTGTTTCTCTCTCAACTACTTTTCCTCTCTGATGATTCTCAAGGGACCAAGGATGCCCAGTTTACTTTCTATACTGCAAAAATCCAGCCTTTCCTAGGTGAATCCCACTAAATCAACCACGTGTTGAAAACAAAACAAAAAAATCTCCCCCTGAAAGTTGGCAAGAAAACACTATTTTCAATTCTCACAGTTTTCAGCCTATTGTAACAGATAAAAAATCTCTTACAAGATCCTTCCCGATGCCTTCTCATGTTGTTTCAGCTTGCCCTTCATGGTGTCTGATTTAAATTGGCCTCTCTCTGGCTGATTGGAAATGTAACCGTTCCCTTCTCCATAGCAGCTCTTTCTAGGATGCAACATCTAGAGATTGTTGTCTTGGTACTTAATTTATGTGCCTGCTGCTTTTTATGGCCACACTGCCCGTGTGTGAGTGACAAAGAAATAAGTGGTACCTCCAAACTGCCAGCCAGACATGCAGTTTCCACTCTGAACTCCCTCCCCACCACCAAGGAAGGCGAGTGAAAAAAGTGCTTTGGTGTCCTTTGCCATAAAGAAGGGATCCACTCCACCCTGGGTTCTCACACAGGAAAATGAGGAACATCTGACCCAATGTCATCTTAGACTGATCTAGTCCACAACCCTCCAAGTTTCTGTTCCTATCTGCCTGTTCTCCACAAGCATGCAGTCAACCTCCATGTGATCTGATGTCCTGTTACCCTCTGTGCAACCCCAGACTGCCAAGGTCGTGTGTATTTTGGACGCCCAACGCTGCCCACCCGCCTGCAGGTCCTTCAGTCTTTGCTTTGTCCGTGCCCAACCCATGACTGGCCAGCAGCAGCCAGTGCCTTTTCACATGTTTGGTTTAATTTCAGTTTTTGCTTAGCCAAGCAGCCACTTTGTGCCGTAGCTCCATCCTTGCTGTCTGCTTTCCATCTCTGTGCCGTGCTCATGGAATGTGTTGGAAGTGACCTACCTTGGCCTGTTCCCGAGATGCTGAAACCAATGCTAATCTTGTCATATTTAGCAGCTGCGTTCAGAAATGCTACTGTAAGCCTAAGAGGGCTAACCAGCACTCTTGCAAGATGTCAGAACTATCCACCATTACCCTGTAAGTGTTCGCACTCCTGTGCCATGACTGTGTTTGTGTGACGCATGTGGCGATGGAAGGGATGGATAAGAGCGGAGGGGCAGGGAGCAGAAAGAGAGCATTCCTTCAGTTCTTGTTGCATGGAGAGTTTTTTTGTTCTTGTTCTGTGCTTTTGCTGGTGCACCACAGTGGAGGATTTTAAGGTTATTTTAATTTTTTTTAATTTTTTTTTTATTATTTTTTCTACTTAACTGCCGATGCTAATTATGGTTTCAGGTTAATAAAAGCTGCTCTTTATTGTACAGCAGAGGTGAGCACCTCCATGCTGAGAGTTAAAGTTTCACCTCAAAGTTTGTTAGAAAAAAAGGGTCAGTGGGTGTAAAAGTTTGTTAGAAAAACAGGGTCAGTGGGTGTAAAAGTTTGTTAGAAAAAAAGGGTCAGTGGGTGTAAAAATTTGTTAGGAAAACAAGGTCAGTGGGTGTAAAAGTTTGTTAGAAAAACAGGGTCAGTGGGTGTAAAAGTTTGTTAGAAAAAAAGGGTCAGTGGGTGTAAAAGTTTGTTAGGAAAACAAGGTCAGTGGGTGTAAAACATCTTTTGTCCATTGAACTGAGGGAAGTTAGGGGAGTAAACACCCAGGGGTGAGGGAAGGTTAAGGTTAACCTGATATCAAAATAGATTGTGTCTGGTCAGAAATCATAAAGGTTGAGAAAGACCTCCAAGATCATCAAGTTGAAGCCATTGCCAAACACTTTCCCATGGGGATTGAAGCATCTAGAGGAGTCAATAAGTGTCATTCAGCCTGGAGAGTGGGAATGAATCACCTTCCCACAGTCCCCCTCACCAGCTGGTTCATACAAGAAGCCCACAGGTTTTCATGGAATCTTCAAGTTTGGAAAACACCTCCAAGATCATCATCTCATTTTGTTTGGATGAGGTGTATCTTTCAGAAATGGGTTATACAATATGTTTCCTGAGGAGCTGAATTTCACAACAGGCTTACAAGTTCAAATCAGTGCTCTCAGAGATGTCCTGACACACAGACCCAACACTCCAGCATTTTGCTAAAGAATGCTTAATAAAGTAATTCTGTTTGACACCATTAATGGAAAGAGGTTGGTTGTAACTTAACTGCATACTTAGTCATGCCTTTTTAGCTGAAAAAAACCCACTGAATTTTCTCAGTGATTTTACATCTCAAGATATTTAAGAAATAGATGCTCAAAACATTCAATCTAAAGTCTGACACTGTGCAAATAGAAAAGGTAGAGAATAAAAGAACAGTCAGCATATGCATCTTCTACACTGACACAGCTGCAGACTAAGAACAGTTAGGTAAAACTAGGACCTACATTTAGGAGGAGATTTAAGTTCACTCCTTCACCAACACCCTGATTCAGCACAGAGTACATGCTGGGCCTTTGCAGAGACACAGATTTCACATCAAGTGCAGTGTTTCAGAAAGATGGGACAGTGACACTCTCTGAGGTGAAAGGGCACAAAGACTTCAGCCTAAATAGGAGGTATTTAAACCTAATTTTTTTGTGTTAAAATATGGAAGTGTCAGTAAGCTTCCCTGGTTTTCAAGTCTATACTATGAAGATATGGTTTGTCCATGGGAAAATGGAAAAGCTCTAATCATTTACTGTGTTTAGGTGTCAATTCAGGTCTTTTGGAAGTGAACTTACGGGCCTAATTAAGTTTTTGGAAAATATATGTCTCTGTCAGGGAGGTTATTGAGGTTCCTGAAAGTCATGTTAACCCTATTTAACATCATTATGATAAATCAGATACTTCAGCTTACTAATCATGAGATATTAAGCATTTCATTACTAATGACATTGTGTATCTTCATGGTTTGCTCTTTATCCTTCTATTTGAAATACTGTCATGATTATTTTTTGCACATATTCAGCACTGAGATGATGAATACATTTGGCCAGAAAAATTGGATTCCTCTAATCTAAACTTCCCAAGTCTACAGAGCAGTGATTGATCTGACAAACTCAGTCCAGATTCCCTTTATGGTCAATGAATAGAATTAGGATGTGGTAAGAACTTCCTTAGGGGCAGATGATTTGTCCTTGTGAATAAATGCTTCTTACTCTTCCTAGACAATAAAGGGAATGGAAGTTTGGATCTAATTTAACTAAAAATAGATGCCATCATTGCAGATATCTCACAGCATTAATCTAGTCAATATATTATACATCAATGGATGTGTTCAGTACATACCCATGTGGTTACTACAGGAGTCACCTCTTCTTCAAGAGACATCCAGAGCAGGCAAGAATTAAATCTTAAAATTGCATTTTTCTCTGCATTGAATTTAGGGACATTATTTTAGTAATTTCATAATAAATATCTCCATTATATATGTCCAGACTTTGGTGAGATGAATGTTGCTTTACAGACCTCGATGCCTTCTTTGCAAAAATGTATGTTTGATCAAAGTATTTCACTTAAGACTCAGCTTTTAAACTGAAAAGCTCTCTGACTTCAAAGAGACAGGACTAAACAGCAAACCAGCTACACAATCTTTCTTCAGACTCTGTGGTTTGGAGATCTTTTGCTTCTTTGGACAGTCTGTGATTTTTTGTCTCAGAAGAGTTGGGTGGTGAGAATTTCTAAGACCAAGACAACAAACTCTTTAGAAGAGTAAAAGTTATTCTTAGCTTAAGGACACACAGTGTCATCTCAGATACTTTTTAAGTTCCAATGGCTTTTTGGAGCTCCCTAGCTTTGCAATTAGTCCAGCAGAAGCAGCTGCAGAGATTGCCCAAGACACACCTCCAGTGCAGTGGAGACACCTGGAGCTGATGGCAGAGTAACCTCTGAACCACCATTTTCACCTCTCTTGGAGACAGAAAATAGAAGGATAATCACAAATTTCCTTACTCAGCTCTGCAGGTTCTGAGTCTGGGGAAATATCTTTGTTACATGTGGAAGAACCCCTTTGGAGCATTTAGAACCCATTTGTGATTGTTCCCTACTGCACAGTTGATCAAAATAGTATTTTTTAATCTGATTTTCAGTTGCTGTGTTTGTGTAATCGCAGCATTAATTATTATTCTGGAAATCTGCTTTAAAATATGGAGTAGAAACGCACTGAAATAGTCAGTAGAAATCCCTGGAAATTCCACTCAGCAATGCCATGGGATGTGTAGTTTAGTTTCCAGTTCATTCCCAGTTTTGTCCTATGTAATATCCACAGGCACTTCAGCACTCTCAACAGTGTGGATGTACAATGGAAAAAGAAAAGCATGGGCCCTTCAAATACTGATCAACCTTAAAAATACTTTCTATTCCTTTTAGTATTAAGAGATCTTTTCATAATTCACTAGAGGAGTGAGGAAAAACAGAGGCCACCAATATCTGTTTGTACCAACACTGTGTGAAAATGCCACATCCATAGCCAGATACTGGAGCAAATCTTACCTTTAAGTTGATTTTGAGGAAAATAACAGCTGAAAAATAGAATGTCAGCCTCAACAAGAGCTGAAAGGCAACTTGTTACTTTTTAAAAAATAACCTTGAGGCTTTCCTCTACCTGTTGGAATGTAAACAGGCTTTTCCTAGACCTTTGGGAGAACATTATGCTCTAAACAGCCAGTTTAGTCCCAGCTGAGTGATTATTGCCCTCAGAACTTTCAGATCCATCCCCCAGATTCCTTAACTGTCTGAAAAAGTGTGGGAAGAAAAGAGGATGAGGATCTTTGATTGTTACACTCCTGAGAATTCCAGGGTAATCCTTTAACATTTTCATTCCCCATAAACTTCATGTCTCACAGAATCTGCTTTAAGGCTTTTTTCTTCCTAATGCTCTTGGAAAAAATCAATTCATCAACATCCTTTCAGTCATCAGAATCTCAATTTTGGCCTCTTTATTGATCTTAAAAATCTATAAACTTCAGAATGTGTTACTTCTTACATTTCATGGATTTTCTCTGTGGCTTTCTTGACAGTATTGCAGACAGCATTTCAAATCTTCCATTATGGCATTATATTTCAAGATCCTACAAACTAATTGTATGATTAATCAGGTATAATTAATGCCAGAAAATGGGCAATAGAGAAAGACTTCCTCTGCATTTTTCCCCAAAATAATCTTCCATGAGTGCAGTGAGATAGAACATACTAACAGACAATTCCATTTTGAGCTTTAGATCAAAATATCTTTTACCCTTTTCTTGTTGTTGGCAATAATTCTGAATACAAAGGATAGCAGGTTTTGAGAGATGATACTTCTTTGTCCAGATTACTGCATTTAATATGATTTCTTTCTTAATTCTATGACCAATTTAAGACACCTTTTTTACATCCTTTTTGGTTTATAGAGATAGGATTGTTCTATATACTTTCTCAGTGTTTCTTTTCATTTTCATTAGCCTAAATACAGGTTGTCCATAGAGAAGAAGGATCAGAAGGGACCCCAAAACCTCTTTTAGTCCATTACATTGGCTCACTCCTGGATAGATTAATTTTTCTAGAGATCCCCAAAGTTGAACATTTTGTATGATCTTCATCAAACTGTTCCAAGGCTGTCTCTTTTTAAAAAATCCCAAACATTTGGCCGATGTCCACCTTGATAACTCACAAGAACTGTGTTCTCTGCTCTGTGGGGTCTTTCCCCAAGGCTTCAGGTTTGGTGTCCATCAGACTCAGGTGTGTTTAGCAAAGTCTCAAGGCCAGAGCTGGGATGTATTTATCAATATTAGTGCACAAAGTCCAGCAATGTCCTGGTGTCCCATCTCCATTCCAGTGGTGGGGATTACATCAGATGTTCACAATGTTCTTTGGATGTATTAATTAAGTTTGCCCTTTCAGGAAGACCAACACATCATGTTGGGCTATTGTTGAGCACAAAGTAGAAAATTCCAATGTGCCTCCAATATTCCACAGAGATAAAAGCAGAGTGAAAATTTGAATTTTAAAAAGTGTGAAGCTCTTTGAAAAGCCTTCACAGCTTTTTGCCTTCCTTTGGCCTCCATCTACCTTCTTAACTTTCTTGAATGCAATCAATGATATTATTCCCCTTTGAAAGCATCCTGGAGGTTACTTTAGGTCACTTTGTTTTTAATAAAGCACTTGCCTTAATTTCAGATCAACATTTACTTTCTCTTTGCTCTTGTTTTTACTGCTCTATCAGCAAATCACACTGAGCAAAACATGCACAAGTCTTGGGTGGCCTCCTGCTCTTGGGGAATTTCACCAGTTAAGGGTTTACAATGGACACACATTTACATCCAGCCCTTCTGTTTGTGTCTCCTGAGCCTGATTTCCCTCTGAAACCTCTTTACTCTGAAGCAATGGAAATCAGTTAGAATTGCACTTAGGTTTCCAAGAGTATAAATGAGAACAAAATCAAGACCTTGAGGAACAGTCAGAAGAACAAGAACATACAGGATTTTTAGCTTTATTTCTGTGGCTGTTGTTTTTTTAGCTTTATTTGTATGGTTGTTTTGGAATTTTTTTGCTATGCAGAAAAAAATTCACACAAAAAAAGGTGGTTTCAAACACTCCATTGGGATTAAGCAGTTGGGTGAGAGGTTTGTAATTGTGCTGTGGTAGCAGTCTGAATTTCTTAGCATGATTCCCCTCCTCATTTTTGGCATGATAGGAAGAAATGCCTGCTTATAATAATGCAAATTGAAATAACAGAAGAGAAGATTAAGAATTATTAATGTGCTGGTCCTGTAGCAGTGGGAAGAAGTGGGAACAAACTGCAGTGTGTGTGAAATCACTTTGGGACCAACTGGGAATGTCACATCTTTGTTTGTATAATGATGCAGTCTATGTACTTCCCAAAAGTCAGTCAGCACAATATTTTTTGTGTTTTCTGCTTTAATTGAAGCCCAAGTTGCTCCTTGTGAGGCTGCATTACAGCTCTTTGCCTCTGTTGTGACAGGAGACTGGCTCGCTCGACTCTGCTGCTCATTCCTCTGTTCGGAATTCACTACACCGTGTTTGCTTTTTCTCCTGAGAATGTCAGCAAGAGGGAGAGACTGGTCTTTGAATTGGGACTGGGTTCCTTCCAGGTGATTACACAGTGAATTCTGAGGGTTTTTTTAGAGCAAAATATCTCTTCTTTATAACTCTTTTGCATGCACAGTTCTCAGAGTATGTATTTGTTCACTTATGTGGAGGTTTTTATACCAAGATTTGGGGTTTGGTTGATGGGTTGTTTTAACTCCAGCTATTTTCTGTTATTCCTCCAGAATTTAAATTAAATTGGTTTTTTTCTCTTCCATTCTCCTAGGGTTTTGTTGTTGCTGTTCTCTACTGTTTCTTGAATGGGGAGGTAAGATTTCAATATTTAACATCCCTCACCCATTTCCTTGTGGGAGTAACTGCTGTTAAACCTTCACTCTAACCCATCACCTCCCACACTCCCTGATACTTTAGGCTGAATCTCACAATTCTCAGCAAAAAAACAAAAAAAAGGATGTGTCATGTCTTTATTGATCCAAAACATTGGCTATAACAGAGAGGATGGCTCAGATTAATTCTCCCTAACAGGAGTAGGGACTGTACCAGTCTCTTTGGAAATGTCCCCCAGCTACAGAATTTTGCACTGCTTTGGTTGAGTTTTGCCCTTGTTGTGTTAAACTTTGCACTGTTCTTGCCAGCTGTGCTGGTTTCAAGGTAAACCAGCAGGAGAAATGAACTCAACACGAGAGAGATTATAAATCAGAGCTACAA
>JAWWEV010000083.1:2281174-2293434 GCA_035583235.1 Hafferia zeledoni | reverse complement strand
GTCCTCGCCTTTTTCCTCTCCTTTTTCCTTACCTTTGTCCTCTCCTCTCCTCTCCTCTCCTCTCCTCTCCTCTCCTCTCCTCTCCGTTCCCGAAAAAGCAAAGGAAATGTGTATATAATATCTCTTTTTACCAGTCACTGTAAATACCCAGCTGTACTCCAGGCCATTAATGGGGAATGTTTCCAAGACCAACCAGAGGCCAAGCCCACACACTCAACTCCTCCCATTTCAGAGCATCTGAGAATGATCCGTTTCTGTCCCAAGTACCAAGTGGTTGCTGTGCAGTTGTGATCCTTGGTTGCCCAACTGGTGCCAGTCTGTGAATGGACATGACTGTTGTCATTTTCCAACTTGGTTTCCATTTTGGGTTGGATTTGTCTATTTTTTTTCCCTTCCAAGTCAATCCTGTCTCAGCCTGTCCCTGTCTTTTGGCACGTGAATTTCTGCAGTGTTTCTCTTTTGAGTCTTAGGAAGGAGCTAATGTTGCTTGGGTTAATCAAACCAGCTCGTTCAGGAAGAGCTCTGGAAAATTTAAGTTTCTGGCTGGATTTAGTCAGATGCTCCCAGTGGACTTAAAGAAACAGCTGTGCTAATGTGAAACTGCCTCTCACTGCAGGAACTTCAGGCAAGAGCAATGGGATCCTTTGTCTTTTTCTGTACCCAGGGACACTTCTGACATTGCTTTCTGTTCTGGCTAAGCTGTGAATTTTCTAAAAAGGCCCTGCAGTTGAGATATATTTTTGACATTGATTGATTGATTGATTGATCATTTGGATTCTTTGAATAACGAAAAATAACTGTCCCTTCCCTCCCACCTTAAGAGCAAAAGTCAGTTCCAGGGTGGCCTTTCCCTGCAGATGACCTTGGTCCCTCTGCATCTTGTGGTCAAATGTGGCATTGGTGGTTTGGGGTCGAGCTGTCACACAATGTGGTGCCTCTGGGACCTCCTTGACTGGATCTGGGACCATCACCCTGGAAGGTCAAAGTCACCTGCATTGGGTGAGCAATGAGCAACTCAACTGAACAATGGCATGGAAGGAAAAGTGCAAGACTTTGGAGGACTTCCCACACCTGGCAGTTTTGTCTCTTTTTGGACATTCTGTTTGTTGTTTAAGCACCAATGGTCTTACTGCTTTTCTTTGGGAGGAACTAGAATGTTCTTTCAACCTTTGCCTTGTAGTTAAAGCCACGACTGGTACTTATCTACTTCAATCCAATGTTGATGATGTCAATTCTTAAGAGCCTTTATACAGAGCATAAAAGGCTTTGAGGACCATCCTAATGCTCACTTCACTTGGGATTTATGAACTGATATATATATATATAATATATATATATGTGCGTGTATGTGTATGCATATATTAAAAACAAAAGTGGAAATGACACTTTAAATGGGAAGTGTGGAACTGAAACTAATAGTAACCAGGAAATTCAAAATTCAGGCTTGCTCTTTGGTGTTAGTTGACATGGTCATGAACTAAAAAAAAAAACAAAACAAACAACTCCAACAAAAACGTGAAACAAGACTTGGAATTTTAGTGTCAGCTGAGTGTGAGCTTTTAATTTCACTGGTTTTTGTTAGTTTAAGTACAAAAAAAACCCTTTTAATGTCATTTTAAGCAAAGGTTTTTAAAAATAATCCTAGTTTAATTTTTTTTAAAAGACAGATAAAGGTCTCAGAAGATTGTGGAAAGAATATTAATTGTAATAATACTCAATACATGCAGTGCTTTATGGGATATAATCTGCTCTCAAGTGTAGCAGTCTAAATGAATGTAAAAATAAATTGAAATGGAGATATTGATTGAGGTTATATTGACACAGGATCATGCTCTTATGAGATGGTTACACCCCTGTCATGTGAAATCCACCCCTGCACAGAGGACCAGTGAAACAGTTTAAACCAGTTCCAGTATACTCCCAATTTTTAAGTGGCATTTATATGATCCAGACACTTTTTTTATATATATCTACAGAACTGATTTGCTGCTCCAGGAGCAGAATTTGTCCCACTCTCCCCAACTCTCTACAAAAGTCACTGAAAGTCTGTTTTTAACTGGTGGATTGGCCCTTCATCTCTCATGAGATGCTCCTGAAAGCTCTTTGAGAAAGTTTCCTGAGGAACCATGCACTTTGTAGTCTGCCAGCTTTTTAAATCTAATGTTAAATGAATGAACAGGTAACATTAGGTTTGTATTTTCTGTCGTGTGGGCTTTCCCAAGTATTATATTGACAACACTGTAAGTGTATTATTTAAAAAAAATTCAAAAGTTACATTTTGCATAATGTCTAGTAGCCAATTTTCAAGAATTAATAAATTAGAACTTTTGAGAAAAAGATGTTGATGTCCAGCCTGTAGCTGAGACTTTTTGCCATGTCTCAGTCCAGAGCATGAAGGTGTTTGGATCTTTATTTTTTAATTTATTTTTGTTGTTGTTTCTATTGTTGAAGATTTTTCTGATTGAATTCAGAATTCTGTAGTTTCCCTGCCCATCCTGCAGTGCTCTGCAATTTGAGGTGGTGGATCTCAGCCCACTGCCTCGTGGACAAATGTCCACATCACCAAAACCACCCTCCAATCCGGCACACTGCAGACCAGGTCCTCAGCTAAATTCAAACCAGTACAGAGAACTGTTGTTAATGTTAGAATAAGCCAAATTTAATTTTGGATTGGAATTTGACCTCAGCATGTTATTATTACTATTAATTTTTGGTGGTCTCAGCAAGAGAATGCAAGGACGGAATAGTCATGAAAACTTGGATTTGCCCCTTAATTCCTTGAGCCAATGCTCAGGAGCAAGACAAGCTGGAGAGAAGTAGAGGACACATTTCTGCTGTTGCAGACCCTGTGTGGACGAACTGAAATCTTTGGTACCTTTCACCAGCACTGAATTTACTAGAAGAAATTGTATCAAATATATAATATATCAAACAATCCCCCTCCTATCTTGGTTTGATTTATCCGAAGTGTCGATCCCTTGCAGATGTGGCTTTCCCTGGTCACCTGAACTTTCTCAGTGCTGCTGGAAAGATCAGACTTGAGGTGTACATAGTTACTGAAAGCAGACTCTGGTGCTGTGGCACAAATCAGCTCTCAAGAACCCTTTCTGTTGAATGGCAGGGGCAGGGGCTGCCCAGGCATGGCCACCACTCCCAGTGGCTTTGCTTCCATTTGCTCCAGGGGGAAGGAACCTGCAGGTTTGCTTCGAGGGTGTGTAAATACCGACTGAGTGTAACAGTGCTTTGTTTGATTTCTCACTGTGAAATATATTTTGGAGCAAAAAAGGCTGTGTTATGAAAGCAAAACACAATTAGAAGGCAAACAAGTGTGCAGTGCTCCTTGAGCCATTTTTTTCTACCATGTCCATAATGTATTTCTTGTCTAAGTTCCTTTATTTTGCTTTTCTAAATGTACAAAAAAAATTCTGTGCTGCAGCTTTTGTGACTATTTACTGTAGCTGACCACTTGTCAGTGTGGAGTGCTGGTACTACAGGACAATTAACATCCCAAAATGAACAGTGAAAACTATATTGTAAAGGACAAGGCTTCTTTCATTGCTGCATGGTGACCTCACCTCCTTTTACCTTCACCTACATTTATTATATCTGGAATTCAGAGCCCAGGTAAAGAAACTTAAATGCTTAGTTTTATTTTACAGAGGAAAAATAGCCAAGTTCCTCTGCATCATCTGAGAGTTTGTATTTGAAACCCAGGTGTTTAAATGGGATGGTGGGAGAAGGGATGGAGATGAAGGCAGGACGGTCCAGAGGAAAATGCAAAAGAGATGCAGTTTGGAAGTGAAATTCAGACACTGTTATTTTGTGTCTGGCTCCTCCTTTTCAGCATCTGTCTCTCATTGCAACTAAAGACCAACCAACCACCAGAACTGGGCATGAAGTGATTTGAGATCACATTTGCAAAGATGACACTCCCCAGACTCTCTCCATCATCAATGGAAAGTGTGAGGTACCTTCCAGAAGGGAATGCAGGGCAGTTTGGAGAATCAACAACCAAGGCTGGGAGTGACCTTGAATGGCCATCTGGTCCAGCCTTTCTTGAGCCTAGATGGGGTTATTTAGTGCCCTGTCCAGTCACATCTTGGAAACCTCCACCAATGGGGACTGTACCACCTCCCTGGGGAGGTTGTTCCCATGAATGGCTGTTCCTACTCTGAAAAAATTTCTTCCTTACATCAAAATGAAACCTCTCCTGGTGCACTTGCACTTTTTCCCCCTGTTAAAAAAAAAAAGTCAGAGTGACTTTAGCAAACAGTGGCAATAAAAGAAATGGAAACCTCAGTGATTTAATTGGCTTTATTTGCCTTGTTATTTGAAATTGTTTTCAGTAGTAGAAACAACTGCTGGTGTCAGAGGCTTTTAACCTGTGGTCTGTGAAGACTTCAGAGCCCAGAGACTGTTTCTGAAAAGTTCATGGAAGGTGATTAAAGATAATAAATTCATTCTTTGTATATGGCAATAGATGCTTGGAAGGCTCCTATTTAATCTTACCTGTCTTATTCAAAGGCTCCCAAAGATCAAAAACTTAGAAAGTTTGATAAATTATGATTTTCCTCCTTGGTTTGATTATGGGATTTCATTTTTCTCATGTGGAAAAGGCTTCCAGAGAAATGTATGTTTATATTATTAATATTAAGCTTATAATCATCTTCTATGTCAGACAATGAATGTGTCCTCAAGAGAACTATTATAGCATGGAAGGTCTAAAGGGAAGCAAGACAAGGTAGGAAGAAGAGAAAGAGCAGGATTTATGGACACCACAAGGGATCCTGCTTGGTCTCCATCTCCCAGACAAGATTAAAGTCTCTTATAGTTCTTAAGTCATATCTATGAGCTCTGTGTGAATATCTAGTAAAGAGATGAAGTCCCTGAGTGGGATTCAGTTCCAAGCTCAAATACTGTGTTTATCTCTGTAAGTGCAGAGTCTCTTGGGGTCCTGTTTCTACAGCTGTAGAATGTACAGAATGCAGAAAAAAAAAACAACCAACCAAATATCTGCTTTTAAGTAGTTTTCTTCCTTAGGAGTTAAATATCAAGGGCTATATTAGATATGTGTCCCTTTCAACATCTGGCACTTCCAGCATTAGGGATTCTGGCCTGGGAAAGATCTGGTGGCCCTAAGCAGACAGGCAAGGACACAGCCACACCCCTCCACTTTAGACATCAGTGGAGAAGGTGTCTCCCTTTCATCTGGTTTCTCCACTTTGCCTTTGTAGTCATAGGAGAGAGAAGAGCAACTTCAGAGTACAAGCATCAAATACATTTTTGGTGTCTGCTCAAGGGTGAGATGATTCACACTTTGCAAGTGTTTCTTTGCACCAGGAGCTCGAGGTGGCCAGATTGGAGACAGATGTTGACACTGTGGAAGCCTGGAGAGAGATGAGTTTTCCCTGCCAACTTTGCCTGGGCACTATTGTTCTGATTCATGCATGCTGAGAAATAATGGTCTTGAAAACCTTGGGGGTGGCTCCTGTTGGGTATTACCAGCCAGCCCTGGGGGAGGTGTTATGCCTAATGAGGAGTTAAGAGTTTTCTGGGAGTCTTGTTCTCTGTCAGGTTGTGTCCATATGCCCAGCACTTCTGTGTCCAGAAACAAACCATAGTATAGAGTGCACATGCAATGAAAAAAAACAAAAAAGTGAGGATTTTACCCTCTGCTTTCAGCAGTGAGGTACATGCAGCCAGTTCAGAATTGCATTTAAGGGCAAGTCAGGAAGATCTGGAGGATGCAGGTAACGATGCTCTGATGTTAAGCTCCGTGTATATCTGTCCTAAAGAGCTATGTTCAGCTAAATACACATTGTACTTTGTGTATGAAAACACACCAGCAGAGCTTGGACAATGTTTTGAACCTCGTGGTCTTTCACCTTCTTATGATTCAAACTGCAATTTCCCATTGGCTTTCTTTTGGGGAATTCATCCATGTGAAGAATTACTGTGTGATATGACACTGTGTGATATGACACTCTTCAGTGTCTGAAATTACTTAGGCTTCTGCATATGCCTTTCCCAATGGACTTTGTGCTTGCAGAGAAGTCTCAAGAGGCCTTTGTGTATCAGTATAATCTGTAAAAACAACTATTTGGTGTGTTCATTCTCTTTTCCCTTCTCCTTGTCAATTTAGTGGCAATGCAACATGCTTTAGCTCTGAGAAGTACCACATTATGGGATGGAAAGCTGTATTTTGGTTTTTGACTGTGTCAAGGTACAAAGTTATGGCCTGTTGGGTCAAATACTGACCTTTTTTGGTCAAAATTGGTTTAATTGGTAATGGGATCGGGGGTTATTCAGCTTTGTTATGAGGTGGAAACACAGATATCAGTTGCTGCTTTCTAACCTTTTTTGTGTTTTGAGAAATTGTTTTTAACATGTATACTGCTGTAGATGACACAATAAATGTATTATCATTTTGTATAAGTCTGTTCTGATATAAAATTGCACCAAAGAGAACTTTGTGTCTGTGAAGTTACAGGGTAGCGTATTTTTTGCTGAAGCAACAGGATGGAGGGTTTTTGGGGGGGGCTAAAATTTGCTTCCTTCCTCACGAGGAGTCCCTGGATTCTGCTGGGCAAAGGGAGTCCTGGAGCAACCAGGAGTGAAGTCTTTGCCATTAGTGGGCCTTGCACCCTCTTCCTTCCCCATCAACCAGCGGCATGAGGAAAGTGCTCACACCTGCATCAGCATCACACCTGACTGTGCTTTAATATCACCAACACAAGTGCAACACATTCTTCACAGCAACCAAAAGCCCCTGTGCCTCTGGGTCTTGACCCACAGGTCTTTGGGGACCTATAGATTATTTGTAAGGGATCTAAACAGGAGAACAAATTCTGTTGTCCTCAAACAAAGATTGCCAGTTAACAAGGGTGGGAAAACATTGTTCTCTATAACTCCTGATACACTTCAAGGCTTCATTTCCTTTATAGCCAAAGGAAATCTAAAGAGTTAATCATTAGGTTAATATTTCAAATATCAGGTGTATTCTCACTGCTGAAACCGAGGACTCCACAGAAGATGACCTATTTCTGATATTTTCCCATCTTTATCCTCTGCTTCAGCCCCTGTAAGTCTGTCTGTCCTTCGTGAATCCTCCACACAGGCCACATCTTTCCACTGTTATCCTCCCTCATTAGTCACAGTACAGATATTTGGAGCTTTGTCCTTTGGTGGGGAAGTGGACACGTTTATGGGGAGTGAGGTCAGGGATGTGTCAGGGAGCAGCAGATACCCATCCTACAGCACTGCTGAGACAGGACTGGGCTGAAAAGGGGCCAAGTTGGGAGGGATAGGGCAGGTATATGGATTTTCTTTTTTGCTGTGTTTCAAATCCCTGTAAATACCCTTTGGTAACCCTTTTACATGGATTTCCTGGGTGACCTGAGCCAGCCTCAGCCTCTTCTTTCAGGATGTATGATGGGCACAGGATGTGTCTCCTTTTCCCCCACGTGCAGAAGGGCTGCATCAGTCAGCATCTCACTAATCATGGAGATAAACAAATGCAGAACAGAGATCTGAGAAAAAGCCTGATTTCTAAAAGCTACATCAACTCTTAATGGGTTTTTTGGGCTCCTTTTATAGTTGAGAGACAAAGAAAGGAAAGGCAGCTCCAAAAGTATTTCAGCTCACTCTACAAGCCCAATGTAGTACCCACTATTTTAAAGACACTGTACCACACAACAGCACATTTGCTCCAAAAATCTGGTTTAAACAAGGAAATCCCCATTTACAAGGTCTGTCAACACACCTTGAATTCAGGTGTATTTTCTGCAACTGCAAAAATCTTACTCAGATACCCCAATAATTCCTGCCCTGGGTGCATTAGGCAGCCTTGGGGAAGCTTGACTGGCAAAGCAGGTCAAGTTACCTGCTGGAAGGATTTCTTTTTTTTTTTTTTTTTGAAGCCCACACAGTCAAACTTTCTGAAAAGATATGCTGACACTGCCAGAGTTAAAATTCTGCTCTCAGGGAGAAATTTCAGTTACCTTAACAACCTGGGTTTGCTGCAACACCAAAAAAACCCCCAACTGAAACAGCTGGTTTTGATCTTTGCAGGTTGTCATGTAGCTTGTAAAGGAATTTAAAGATAAAAGTTGATGAGTTAAACTGAGTAAAGACACCAATGGATTAGAGGAAGAAAAAGCAGCTTTTCGTGGCTGATGTAATTCAGGAATCCATCACAGTTGCCCTTTGGAAGTCATTTACTCTCCCTCAGGAGGGGCTGTAGCTCAGGTTCCTGCCTGACTCAGAGCAGGGGGCATGTTTGGGGCACTGCGTGGCTTTCTGTTTGCTCACATCCCAACAGGCCAAGAGCATCCCAGCTCCAGGAGGTGGCAGTGGCTCCACACAGAACACACAACACAGCACTGCTCACCACAACCTGTGAGGACCTTTTGCTGCCTTCCCGAACCTTCTGTGAAGGAGGATAACCCTGGAGCCTTCCTGACTCATCCACACACCATCATACCCTCCGGTGTGGCATCAGGAGGGGATCAGTAACCTTTTCACAGCCCAAACAAAATCTTTATCCACCAAACTTTTGCACTCCCCAGGATTATTAATTTTATTTTTTTATAAGGTCTCAAAAGAAATATCCAACCTAACAGAAATTAAATTTTTTAACTCACAACAGCTGTAATTATCACTTGCACTTTATAGCTGTACATCACACAAATGTGTTCTCATTACTACTCTCAGCAACAAAACACAGACACAAAGGTTACATTTACAAGTAAAAATGATAGGGAGGTCAGAATAGACAACATTACTCTTTACAAAGAACACACAATTCATTGGGACAGATGAGTGAAATGCCTGATTAATAAATAACTTATTTGAATCCTATTTATAGAAACCTGAACAATTTATCTCTGCTCTAATAACAGAACTAAAGATGAAGCACCTAAAATCAACAAAGAGGTTTCCATGAGTCAAATGCCTGTTGAACTAAATAATTAGCCAAGAGCAGAACAAATTGACGGACTGGAACATTATTTTTTTTTTAGGCTAAACTGATGCTGCAGCTCCCAGAAAGCCAGAGGGTACATGAATGGCTGTGGTCTCCAGCAGCACTTCCAAGCTGATACAGGTTCTCCTGGGAATGGTCCTGTCCTGATAGGAAGTGTATCTTGTGTACCTTTCTTTGCTTTTGGAGAAGTTGAGGTAGAGTCCAGCTCAGTCCTGAAGAAAGAGGAAGGTCCCCCAAAGAAGGGATGCAAGCACAACATTGTTTTTGTGCTTTACTGGACCTTATTTTGCTTCTCTGGACCTCGTTGCAGTGTCCATAATTCTGCACCCTGAAACATCATTGAGTGGAGTGATACCGAGCTGCGAAATGCTGGGCAGGACCAAGACAATCACAGCTCTCACAGCAACTCAGTCCTCAAAGACAGGTCCCCCAAAAAGCACAAAACCTTGAATTGTGTGTTTCATTGATGGATCCATCCAATCTTTAAGGTTATGGTGACAGGTCTGTTCCAGCTCACAAGGACCAGGTTGGTCAGTCATTCTGAGCACAAGGTAGCCCAGCTGGACACTGGCTTTGCTCTCATTTCTTCCTTCACTCAGAACCAGCCTAATATTCAAGCTGATTCATATTTTCCCACGGATGAGAAAGGGTTTGGGATCCTCTGACATGATTTCAATGTGCATGGAACTAAAAAACCCAAGCAGATACTGTAACTCACTTTTTTTGGTGGCACTCGAGACACCTTGAGATTCCTTTTAAAAGAGGCTGCTGTTCCACAAGCAGGTTCTTGGCAAATTTATGTGCTTAATTTCCACTAAATTGACTCCAACTGTCTCAAAACAACATCAGTAATTCACAGAATCATAGAATACAATTACAGAATAGAATCAGCTGGGTTGGAAGAGACCTCTGAGATCATCAAGTCCAACCCTTGATCCACCCCCACTTTGATGACTAGATCATGGCACTCAGTGCCACATCCAGTAATTATTAGGGCAAAGCTTGGCCACCAAACGACTCTTTCAAATGAAGATTAGGAATAATGCACTTGAAAATCAGAAATTTTGGGAAGACAGGGCAAACATTCTGGGCCAGGAGGGAGTTAATGTGTTTGGGGGGTTTTTTTGGAGGGTGTGAAGGTGCTAAATGTTGATTCACACTATCTCCAGGCCTGGCTTTTCACAACAAAACAAGTGGATTTTATATACTTAAGGAGAGAGAGAACCAGAGTTGGGATTCACATCCAGGACAAGGAATTTACAGAATTCCCACTATGGAAAGCCCAAAGGATCCTTTAGGTAGCCCATTCCAATGTCACAGCTGGAAAGCCTCAGACAGTAGTTACACCATTGTGGAACACAGAGGTTTTCCTTTGGGGGCTGATTTTCTCCAGCAGAGATAACTGAGTGACGTAGTTGACAGGACTGTTTTCTCTGGACAGAGCCCCGTGTTTGTGGGTGAAGGTCAGGTATTCCTGGTGCTGCCACCTGCACAGCTGTTTCTTCAGTTCAGTTTGGACCTACAGGAAGGGATGTTAAAAACATGGAAACAGAAAATTAAAGCCTGGTGGAAAATGAAGGTAAAATAAGTCAGAATATCCTCCTGACTACTTAGCCCAGAGGCACAAAAGCACACAAAAAAGTCGGGATTAACCCTTAACACGTTTTTAGAAGAACTTGAACTGTGTCCCTATTCACTTTTGGAAATAAACACTCCTAATTTCAAAAATTCAGAGGATGACATGGAGAAGTACATTTGGGCATCAGGGCTCCCTGGAAGTCCCTGACAATATTTATCACACCCAGCTCGTGTGCAGCTTCACATATGGACAGAACGTGCCCTCTGGATATTTCAAGCCTAATAAATAAAAGAGAAGTTTCCTCCACCAATCCAGGACTATCCCAGCAAACTCAAGGCCCTTCAGAATTCCTGTTGCATATTCCCAGCCCTCAGTTCCTTGGCAGCAGCACAGTCTCTCACATTGTCACAGATACTTAAAACTGAACAAACACACACACACAGAGAAAATAATGATTAATTTTATGATTGCAGGGAGCCATAACAGATGCACTGCCAAGTGGGAATGAGTGGCCAACCTGCTCCAGGAGCAGTTATCCCAAGCAGCATGGACACCAGCCAACCCAACTTAAGTCTTGGGGCCAGAGATCTCACCCTGCCTGTCCCTTTTTTAACACCTCCTGGATTTGTGTGTTGTGACATTCAATATGCAAGCAATTAAAAGGCTGTTGGCAAGGAGTCTGTGGGTACAGAAGGCAGGTGGGAAGTGGAGCATTCTGTGTTTATAGCTAGTCTTGGAGGCCCTCTCTCAGAACAGCACTGGAATGGCCATTATAAATTGTTTTCCTAAGTAACAAATGGATTTTAGGCATTGTTCATCCATGGATAGGATTAACTGCACCCACATTTAGCCTGTAGCATCTCTGTAAGTGTCCAGAGAAGGGTCATGAAGCTGATGAAGGGTCTAGAGAGTCAGACATGAGGGAGCTGGAAGTGTTTAATCTGGAAAAACAAGGCTCAGGGCTGACCTTTTTGCTCTCTAGAACCATCAGACAGTACTTTGTAGGGGGGTTGTCAGCTTTTTCTCCCAGATAAGTGACAAGGTGAGAAGAAACAGCCTCAAGATCTGCCAGGGGAGGTTCAGGTTGAACATCAGGAGGAATTTCTTCACTGAAAGGTTGTCAAGCCTTGGAAGGGGCTGCCCAGGGAGGTGGGGGAGTTCCCATCCCTGGAGATCTCATTCAGTGCTCTGGGCTGGGTGACAAGGTGGGGATCAAATTTGGACTTGATGGCCTTGGAGGTCTTTGATTCTGTTATTCTATGAGAAGTGTCCAGTCTGAGCTAGTGGGGACACTTGAGCCACTGTGAGTTGGTGATTCTTCTCATCCAACCTCCACCCTTTTCTGAGGATGAGATGTGTTTTTACATTTCCTCATCAATTTTGATTCACTCTGCTCTTTTGGAGCAAGTGGCAGAAAATATAGTTTGGTTTTGAAATTAGAAGCTTGCTAAAATGTACTACAGGGAACTTATCCAAATTCTAACAGGGTTGTAAAACCAGGAAAGAAAGTGTTTGAACAAAATACTGAATGCACAGGCCATCCTGGAAAAGGGAAAGGGGAAAGGGGAAAAGGAAAAGGAAAAAAAGGAAAAGGAAAAAAAAAAGAAAAGGAAAAAAAGAAAAGGAAAAAAGGAGAAGGAAAAAAGGAGAAGGAAAAAAGGAGAAGGAAAAAAGGAGAAGGAAAAAAGGAGAAGGAAA
>JAWWEV010000083.1:2262519-2275887 GCA_035583235.1 Hafferia zeledoni | reverse complement strand
TGCCATGATCTGGTAAAGGGACTGGAGTTGGCCCAAGGGTTGGACTTGATGATCTCGGTGGTCTTTTCCAACCCAATTGATTCTATGATTCTATGAAACAACTTCATAAAATAACTTAATTTGTAGGGAAAAAAAAGGGATAAAAGGGCAGGAGAATTAACTGAAAACAAAGGATAATAGGGGGTGCTGTGAAACTTTGTTTTAATAATTAAGTGCTAAGAATTTCTTGAAGGTTTGAATATGACTTACAAAGCTGCAGTAACTGTTATTTAGCTGGAATTTTTCACCTTGTGAATTGTGGGCAACATACAACTCCTTGTACAGTAGGTTTATGTCCTAAGGAGCCTCTGCTAATCACTCCAGACTCATCAGCTGATAAAAATTCCATGAAAATTTAATTAAATCCAGGAACTGATGATTTCTAGTCTCCGTTTTTTACTACTTATCCTTCTACATTTATGACTGATTTTTTTTTTTAAGAAGGCCTATAAACTAGAAATTGCTTTTGCTCTCCTGTGGAATTGAATTCCCAAAGACCGAGTGACTTTCAAAGCTGCCACAAAAGGGACTCTAATCTGAAGCAGGTGACATTTTCACTGATAAATCTATAGAAATATGGGTAACAACTTTCTAAATATCATTTGAGATCTTTAGAAAAGACCCAGAAGTTGTCCCTCTAAATGTTGGCCTTTTGTTCAAGTCCTTCAAGCTGGGACCATGTTCAGTTCAAGGTGTCTGTTTAATTAATGAAGAGAAATATTTACATCCATAGCACCTCAGATCTGAGTTACCCCTGGGATGTTTCTCCCCTTCCATTGGTTCCAGAAGGAAATGAGGGTCTCGACACTATTAATTGAGTTCTTCCTTCGTTATCTCAAGTTAGCCATGATTAATTAAGGTGAGAGTCATTTTAGACAGTTATATTTGAATAGCTAAAAAAAATTAATTACATTATATAAAGTCTGGGAATCTGAATATAAAGGATAAAGTAATATTTATTTCAAGATAATTTGGATTTCACTGCTAAGCCCAAAAAAATGCCATTGTAACAGCTCAATTTCAGTTTTTCTGTTTTAGATGAGGCACAGGAGTGTCTGAGAGTCACAATAAACAACCCTCTGCACATTTCTGTATTCCACATTCCTATTCTGACAATGAGAGATAATTTTAATTGCTGTAAAACCTCCAAAATTTTTTTAAAAGCCAGGTTCCTGGGGAGAAAAAAACAAAAAAAAAAAAGAAAAAAAAAAGAAAAAAGAAAAAATAACTCTTTGATTACTGAGCCTGCATTCACACAATTTAAGATTAATCTGTCCAATTACTTCTCACCTTGAGGACTGGATTAATCATCACACCATGACTGGTGTAAATAACTAAGGAGATAAGAAAGGCAATACAATGGTTTGGGTTTGATGCAACAATACAGGAGAAATGCACAACTTTCCTCAGAGTGGTGGCACCTTTGACAGGCACCTTTGGTCTCAAAACACAAATTTTTTTTTAGTTCTGACAGTAAATAAAAGTGCCAAATAAGAGAGAGAGGAAAGGAGTACCAACCCCAGCCAGCGACTATGAACCAGCACAGGAACTGCCTGTTGGACACAAAGGTGAGCAGGAGCAGGGTCTGCAGGTAAATCCCCTCCATCAGAAGCCAGAAGAAGTTGGCCAAAATGCTGAACTGGAAGAAAGCCATTGCAGCCTTACAAGCAACCTGGAAGTGCAGAGCGAGAAAAACACATTAAGGCAACTCTCATTACATCTGGTTTCTCTCCAAAATTCAATGTGACTGCACAAGAATGAAAAAATCCTAACAATATTTCAGTAGGTTCGAGGTTCCATAATTTGGATTGATTTTCCTTCATTTTTTAAAGGGGAAATACTGTTTTCTCTTACAGATTAAATTCTTTTATGATAGAAATTGTAACTCTTCATTACAGTCAACAGACATGTAACTTAGAGTGCAGCCAGAGGATTTGGTCTTTGGGTTTATACAGTGTTGTTTTAAGATTTCAGTTCTAGCAAATTAAAGTGAAATGACATTAAGAAATGCCAAGAGCTCAATGTTAATTCAAGGGTAAAAGAGAGGGGAAGGTCAGTACCGTTGACATTAGGCAGTGGTCCATAGTTTCATCTGCAAACAAAACAGCATCTTTGGTGAAAACAGCAATGGCTCTCAAGATAAAGGAGACAAACAGGTGCATATGGATGTAATTCCGGGTACAGTGGAATTTTCTGGCATGGAAAGAGAAAATAGTAATTGTTCTTCAACAGGAATTTCTCATGGTCTCATCAAAACTCAAACCACAAACACTTTCCAAAGCAAATAAATGATCTGTCCCTATTTGAGAGGTAGACAGACATGAGGGAGCAGAGCAGTTATTATCTGTTTAAACCAATAAAAGCCCCAGCGTAATTGTCCTTGAATCACCACTCATTAAAAGGAGATGCCAGAAGCAGAGAGTAACTGTGGGACTCTTGGGCTGTATTGCAATAATGCCTTTTCATTATTCTAAATAACACTTTTTTATTGAACAGTCTTGCTCAACAGGCTCAGAAAGCTTTTCAGCCCCTTTCTGGCCAGAGAGAAGAGGAGGTTGAACGGGTGTCAGTCCCATGTTGGGAGATGGTTGACAGAGGAGTTGCCTTGCCCTAAACTGCATTGGTGTGATGAGGAGCAGCTGAGGGAGCTGTGGGGGTTCAACCTGGAGAAAAGGAGGCTCAGGGGACACTTTTTCACTCTCTACAACTCCCTGAAAAGAGGGTGTAGCCAGATGGGAGTTGGTCTCTTCTCCCAGATAACAAGAGACAGGGCAAGAGAAAAAGGCCTCAAGTTGTGCCAGGGGAGGTTTAGATTGGATATTAAGGAATATTTCTTGATGGAAAAACTTTTCAAGCACTGGCACAGCTTGCCCGAGGCAGTGGTTGAGTCACCACCCCGTGGGTATTTAAAATACATGTAAATGTGGCACCTGCGGACATGGTTAATGGTGGCCTTGGCAGTGCTGGGTTAATGGTTGGGCTTGATGAGCTCAAACATCTTTCCCAACCTAATGATTCTGTGATTCTATTTCCTTGGATTGGCCTGTCCACACTTTTACCTTGAGCTGAAGGAACATCCTTCAAGGTTTGGGCATATCAGCCTCGTGGTCCTGGGTCCATCTATAAGGGGTATGACCTTTGAGACTGCCCACCCAACCCACCCCAGTCAGGAATCTGCTTTTGTGCCCTGCACTCCTGTTTGCATGGGGACTTTAACTCTTGTTCAAGAGTGCTTGAACAAACCAACCCCAGCATCCATTTCTTAATGTCCAACAGTATCACAAGTGATATTTACATTTATTTAGATCCCTTTCTATAGCTCTCAGTTATGGAAGCCTTTCACAGAGGGAATGAGCAGTTTAGAATCACCTCTGACTCAGGGCCATGAGACATTATTTCTGCAGAGTATGTCCTGCCATGCACTGGAGGAACAGTTATCTTATGCTCATAGTAGTATAAGTTGGGCACTTCCACTGGATGGTGTCCTTAAAGAGATTGATCCAGAGTGCCCAGGCAACTGGATTGTTTGAACAGCTGCATTGTTTGAACATCTGCAGGGAAATGTTACAGCACGAGTAGAGACAGACCCATCACCATCAAAAGTGTTATGTCTTAGAATTACTAGAAAATTATCATTAAAGAATCCCACAAAACAGAACTACAGAGGACCTGAGAGAAATTAGAGTGTCCTGAAAAAAAGCCCAATGCTATTTACCTGAAGGCAGCGAAGACAATGAGAGCTGTAAGGAGCGAAGTCACTGATACTGCATAGCCAGCCGTGTAGACACGCCAGAAGGCAGAATAGTAGGATTTCTGTGGGGAAAAGAGACACAGCCTGTCCTAGTTCAGCAGGTGGGACCAGTTTATCAATGTGTGAGTGTGACCAAAGCTGTGGATTCTACACCCTCTGTTCATTTCCCAGGAACTGTTACCAATGGCCCATTTGCAGCAGCTGCCCAGGGCACAGCTGAGCCCTCAGGCTGGGAGCTGGCTGGGAAAGAAGCCTGGGAGAGAAGAGCTGGGAGAACTCCCCTCCAGGGAGTCATCAGCACCTCCACACCCAGCCTGAGGTGTCCTGTCTCCTCACGGGCCATCAATGACTCCAAAAATCCCCCATAACTCACAGAGTCAGATCACCCATTGTGGAACTCCCTGCACTGGGGGAGGTGTTGGGTGTTCCCAGCTGGACCTGAGGGGATATAATCTTGGGATTTGAAGACCTCTGGGACTACTCAAGGAGCAGAACCTTGACAGGAGGAGCCCACCACTCTCAACCAGACTGTGACATCATCTTCACCAACAGGTTTTCCCCTTCCTTTTATTTTATACTCAGGGGAACCACGTGGGGCTCAGCACAGGGGCCACCAAACCCCATTGTATTTGTGCCCCAGGGTCCTGGGTTATACTACTGGGTTTTGTGGATTAAAACCAATTTCTCTTTGTGCCATTGCATTTCTTGTAATATTTTTATTAAATTGTAACTCTGCCTTATAATCTCTTTTGTGTTGGGTTCATTTCTCCTGCTGGTTTACCTTCAAACCAGCCCACAGCCCCATGCAGGTGGCTCTGCAGGGCGATTGCTGGTGGGATTATTTCTCCAGGATACATTTCTCCTTGCTGGTGTCAGCTCCACCACCTCTGTGCTCCAGGTCTGCTCTGGGTTTTCCCCTCCATTGCTCACACACGTGGTTTTCCTTTAAATCTGACCTGACCTGACCCAGGGGACAGATTTCACAGCCCACAGGCTCCTCTGACCCCTTGGAGCACAGTCAGGGAGAAAGTGTTAACTTTGTTAGGTGAGTACATTTTCTCCTGTTGGTACCTAAAGTCTGAAAGCTCCTGGTGGGGGATTTGTGCATCTGTCACTTCAGACCTGGGCCAGACTTGATAAATATTGATTTTCATAAACAGCTATAGCTAAAAGAGAAATAAAACTTGCCATTTGTAGGTAAGGAAAGTGAAACACTGAGAAGCAGTTGCAACATATTGTGGAGATAAGAAAGTTAAAGCCAAGAAAATCACATCCCAGCAATCCTTTGGACAAACAGTTCATTCCATTGCCAAATACTGAAGTTCTTTCCAGTTCATTTGTTTTCAATTTAAACATGTCCTAAGAAAATTGAAGCATATTTACATGGCTTTATCTATGCAAATTTTATTCTGATTCATTAAAAAAAACACCTAATTATTTAAAATCCCAAGAAACTAAATTCTCTGTATCCAGGCAAATTTCTTCTTTCCAGATGCAATGGACACTTTGTTCTCTAATTGATCCAAAATCTGTTTATCCACAAGGCTGCAATTCTAGGCTGAGACAAGAGATTAGCAATTTTAAGTAGATCCATAAATAAATCATGTACCCCTGACAAGACAGGAATCATCCTGGTGTTTCTGAAACAGTCCACATCTTTCCTACAGTATTTTCAAGACACAGATGAAAATTGGAAAACAGGTTCTTCAATTGAATAATGATGTATTTCAATTCCTTTTATCTGGTTTTGTAGGATGGATAAAAACACAGCACTGTATACAGAGGACATCACTGCACATACAAAACACAAAGCAAGTGGTTTTTTAGAATATAGTTGGGATTGTTCTTACTTCCCTGTGTTTGCAATGCAGCAGAGATTACTCATCTCATCTTCCTTTTCTAGTCAAACCCAGTGGATTTGACTGGAATAAACTAAACACAGCCAGGGCACAGACAGGAGTTCTGTACTGAGGTCTTCCATACTGCTGAAATGTAAATACAGTTCCTTGCTGGAGTCCAGCCTAGGCCAGCTACAAACTAGGCTTGGCTTAGCATAATCCAGGCATTGCTTGGAGGAAACTACCCTGGAGAGCGAGTTTAGCTCTGAGGGTGAGCACCATGTGGGCAGCTCCAGAACTGTCCTCCAGAACACACACCCCCCTTCTGAATCCTACATCACTTCTGAACTGCTTACATGGTTTCCAGCATCTTTCTAGAAGTGTTTTAAGCATTTATTTAAGGGGTTTTCTAAAACATTTATCTTTCTAGATTCCCCAAAGTGCAAAGAAGTACAAATATTCCTAATATATAGGTGAGGGATGGAGATCCAGATATCTTTACAGCCTGTTACAGACATTCTAAAGCTCTAAGTTCATGTAGCCAAATTCCTGAAGAAAATTGTATCTACGCTTCCTGAAGATTTAGATCTGAACTAGTTTGTGCTTGAGCTTGTGAGCCTGGAGAAGAAAATATTAACTCCAGATGACACCCAGAGTGTTACTGATGACAACACTCTTCACCTTTCTGTGTCTTGCTCTGGCTTGTGATAACTGACCTTTTCCCACTGTTGAGTCATGACTGCACACCCACATCGAGTTCTAGGAGTTCGTATTTTCCCTCACAGACTGGAGGAGTCTATTGCCTCTGCAAAATGGCTCAGGGGGAGGAGGAGGAGGCAAAGAAGTGGCCCATCTTGGACTTCTACAAGATGTCTGAGCCTTGTCCACTGCAGACTGGAGATTGGGGAATGGAGACATCCCTGCTCTCTCTTGCTGGAACTGCCCCATTTAGCAAATGTCAGAACTCAAGGCAGTGGCAGCCTCTCTGTTAATTAATTAATAACCTTCAGCCATGAAGTTCACCAGTGAGGCACCAGTGAAGTATGAGACATTCCTGTCCTGGGGCTGAATAGGATGATGAGGAACATGGCAATTAAAATCCTGTGAAGATGTGGCTGTGAAAGAAATGCTGCAGGAGCTTCACTGAGTACCAGTGATGATCATCAGATGGGAAAAAGAGATTTGCTTCCTGCTCCATGAACACCTAAGATAAAGTATAAAAGTCATCATATCATAGAACCATAGATTGGTTTGGGTGAGAAGGGACTCCCAAAGATCAGATAATTCCAACCCCCCTGCCATAGGCAGGGACATCTTCCACCAGACCAGCTTGCTCAGGGTCCCATGCTCCATGGCATCCAAGAGTTCCCTCACAAAGGTGTGTGTTGACCACCCTGTTATAAAGTTATGAAGTATTTTTTCTGGCTCAAATAAAATCTGGGGGAGAAAAAAAACAACAGGAGGGATGCAAAGGAATTTTCCCTGAAAAATTCCCTGCAGATGAGTTGGTGGGGCTTTCCTGGGAGATGGGTGGATGAGAATTAAAGTCACCTCTGTCAGAGAAGTGAAGTCTGTTAGTCAGGAGAAGTGAACTAACAATGAGTTTACTCTTTAACACCAAGAGGAGACATTTAGATGGAGAGCAAAGTACTTCCTGCTACTCACTTGCTTTATATTAAGCCTAATTTGTTAAACAAGCTTTAAATATACCAAAAATTTTTGAGTTTAGCACTAAAAATTGATCATTACCAGATTCTGAGAGGAGTCAGATGTGTGGGGCTACTCAGCTCTCTTAAGAAAAGGTACTCTGGAGACGTTCATAAACAGGGAATAAAACACTCACCTGATCCTCAGGTCCTTTACTGGAACCTTCATCAAATCCACAGGCAACGGTGTATGGTGGGAATGGCTCTGACCACTGAGCTTCTTGTGTGCAGTTCCTCTGCAGGAACCCTTTGATGGGAAAATGGAGCAGAGAATTAATTCTGGGAAAGTGGTGGTTGTATTTTGATGAACAAGAACAATTTCTTCTTCCTATTTTGATTCTTAAGTTAGGGACTTGCAGATCTAGGCATGTTCAGCAAGTTTAGCTGTAGGGTCAAAATATTCTATATACCAGCTGAAAATTCCAACATTTATTTCAAGATGCAGTGGGGCTTGTACATTCCACATGGGAAATCAGTTCTGTAAATTCAATCCTTACATGGAGGAAATCAAATTATGCATTTCAAACATATTTGGGGATTGTGGACAAATCTCTGAGCCACATGGTCTGTACTGGAAAGCAGATACAAGCTTTGAACTTGGTCCTGCTCTGACTGGAGGATTGGACCAGATGACCTCAATAGGTCCTTTCTAATATTAATTACTATAAATCAGTGATTCTACAACATATTCCTTTTTAAATTTAGCAATATATTGATAATGCCCATATTTTTAGACCACCAAAGAGATGAGACAATTCAGTACAGCACAATACAAAACAATATTGACCACCTTGTGAGTCAGGAAAATGTGCAGGAATCTTCAACTATTATAATTTATTAAAAAAAAAAAAAAAAGGATAAAAGGAATAGGAAAAAAGTCTTGCCATGGGTGTTGGTGAATTCCTCAAAAAATCGTGGACAGGGAATTTTAACCACTTCTCCAAAAGTGGCTCTGGGCCAGCAGGTTAAACCATCCCAATCTCTAGAACATCCTGTGAAAAAACAAACAAACAAACAAACAAAAAAACCCACTCTCTAAATAAAGGAAACCACAGAGAACATCACACAGTGGATCTTCCACAATGAGGTTGTCTGTGGCTTCCCCACTAATTCACATTCAAGAAGAGCCCCAAGAGGACATGCAGCTCTGCTTTGTTTTCCTCTTCTCCTTGGATGCATCCTTGCTCACTTGTGCACATTCCAGCTGCACCTTCCCCACCTTATCTCAGGAGAGAATGTACCTGAAATTCATGCAGACACAATCTGAAAGTCAAATCAATTGAGGCTCTTTCCCTTGTCAAAACAAAAGCCACCAAAATAAAAACATTGAACAATTATTAGTGCTTGAGATTTCAGTGGTAACAGAGTCTGACTGACAAACATCAGGCTTAAAAATTAAGCCTTAAATACCTTGATTTAATGCTTAAAATCTACCAGTTTCACCTGCCTTGAAGGAAATAAGGGTTGAAGGACCATATTAGGCAACCAATGGTATTTTTGCAATGGATTTCTAAAAGGATTAGATTCATCCCAAACTAGAACATCTCTCAGCATTATAAAATGGCCATCAATGGGAGAAGGTCTGACTGGTTGGCATCCAGGAGGTCCCCAGAACCAGAGGCTGCTGGCTGATGGCACAGAGGTGCTGCTGGCTGTGAGACCATCTAAAAGGGGTTTCAGAAGTTTTAGTTCATCAGCTTTGTCACAGATGCCTCACACTGAGGCTCCCAGCTGTTGGCAAGTGGGTGTGGGTGCAGCACAGAGGAATTACCAGCATGTAAATGTGCCTGAACCAATAAAAACCAGCATCATTCTGTGAGCAAAACTAATCTCCAGGCAGTTGTAAGGTGGAGCACAGCACAGAGTCTGGGTTGGGACGAATTCTTTTCTTTCCTGACTCTTTTCTGCTTCCTCTGTGATGGATGACAAGGCAAACCTAATATTGGTCAGGAGCTGAACTGTGGAAGCAAATATTACTGACCTGTAGCTGAGTGAAGTTGCTCTCTGGCTTCCAACAGGTAGTCCTGAGAATCTCCCTCAGCATTATCCTCACATCACCTTTGGAAGGATGAAATTCCTGGTCTCCTCAGTTTGCCAGATGGGGAAATAGAGGCCTTGACTCATTAGCTATGATTTTAATTGCCTAAACCCTGTCAGCTAATCTTAGCTCTGTTCCCTTTGTAAGCAGCAGAGAGAGACAGTGACTTCCAGGGCATGATTCATCCCAACTCTTGGTGGCTTCTGTCTGAGGACAGGCTGAATCACTGGCTGCAAATCCCCAGCTCTGGCTGATGATTGTACCGTAAACCAGGCTGCTGATTTCCAAATTAACAAAGCCAGGTAATATCAGTCCCACTTAGACATGCAATGGCCCACCCACATGGACTCAGCAACCAAAGTGGCCCTTCTTCAAGGGACTACAGTAGACTTGAAGAAGAAGTAGACTAGAGAAGAAGCATTTTGAGTTACTAAGAGACCAAATAAAAGAGGAATCAAAGCTTGACTCAGGAGAACAAATGGCATCTGACACTGTGCCCCTGAAAAGATATACAAGGGATTTCATAGAATCATAGAATCAGTTGGGTTGGAAAAGACCTCTGAGGTCATCAGGTTCAACCCTTAATCCAACCCCACTTTGACTACCAGATCATGGCACTCGGTGCCATATCCAGTCTCACCTTAAAAACCTCCAGGTGAATCCACCCCCTCTCTGGGCAGGCCATTCCAATGCCTGACTACTCTCTCTGTAGAGACCTTCTTCCTGATATCCAACCTAAACCTCTCCTGGCAGAGCTTAAGCCCATGACCTCTTGTCCTACTGTTGGTTGCCTGAGAGAAGAGACCAATCCCCACCTGGCTACAACATCCCTTCAGGTAGTTATAGAGAGTGATAAGATCTCCCCTGAGCCTCCTCTTCTCTAGGCTAGGCAAACCCTGGTCCCTCAGCCTCTCCCCACAGGACTCTCATGCAGGGTTTGCCAACCAGAGCATTACCTTTCAGATCAGAAGAAAGAGATTCATTCTGTTCTGAGCAGAGAGCCTCCTCCTTGAGCAGCTGCTGGAAGATCTTGCATTCTGGATGGATTCCTGCAACCTTGGCCAAACACAAGAAGTTCTGTCATTAGCAGAATGAGCAAAGCCAGATTTGGGGGGCTGAGAAGGTGAAAACTCCAGCTGAAGGTGCTTTCTGCAAACAGGACACGGAAGTGGCAGAAGAGGCTGTGATAAACAGCTGTTAATTGTTGGACATGTCAGGGTGCAAACCACGTGGATTCCTCAGGGTATCATGACAATGAAGCTCATGCAGCATCTCTGCATGAACATTTATATCTGCCTTTCCCTTACAACTACATGTTCCACAAAATTCAGTGGATTCCACAAAACTTCAGTGGATTCCAAAGTCTTTGGATCTCCACCTCTTTGCCAACAGTCCAAACCTGGATGAATCCATCAGCTCTGGGAATATCCACACCCAGTTCTCCAAACACACCTGCAGCCTGACAACAGAAATATTTCTTTCCCATAGAACCATAAAAAGAAATACACATGTTTGTATATATACAAGTTTGTTTGATTATTTGTTTTGGCTTTCCTTTTTTGCTGTTGTTTGGTTTGGGTTTGGGTTTGGGTTTTTGTTTGGGTGGTGTTTTTTCCTTTGGTTTTGTTCGTTTGTCAGTTTGTTTTATGTGGTTTGGGTTTTTTCCTATTTAAAGATCTTGGGTGTTCAAAACTAAGTATTACCAAAATATTCTTATTTTGATTCTTGGGATTCTCCCAAGCATCAGGTTTTCTTTAGAGCAGGAATTAGCCCTAAGTGAGATGATGAATCTTAATTACCCTTCAGGAGGGTTTTCCTGCTCTGCTTTGATGCTGAGAGTAACAGTTTGGTCTTCTGTGAAACCCTGAGATTATTGTCCCATACAAATCACTCTACTCAGAGACCACCATTTAAGTTGTTTCCTTCTGAGTGCAGTTGGTATAATTATAAAAATAGAAGCAACAAATAGGAGCAGGAGTTTTATATTCATTATAACTGGAATAAGGAAACTGAAGGCCAAGAATTTAGAGAAAAAAGGAAAATTGTAGTCTTGGCCACAGTTTAATCTGAAGGATCTATTTATCAACCTGTTATCTGAGGATGCTGCACACACCTTAGACAGAGGCACTGCTGCCATTTTAACAGATGAGGTAATGAGAAAATATTAATGACTTGTTTTGAAAGCTTAAATAATTACATTTATCCCACAGATTAAAGTACCTTCATTTAAACAATCAAATAGATTTCTAGACAGCAGTTGTTGAATAAGGTCTGCAATCATCTTTAGTAACTTAGTGACACTATTTTGTGTCATTCAGATGTTTTCATGTATTTGGGTTGTACCTCATGTCCCACTTCAGAATTTTCACGCCCTGTATCCCACCTCCTGTGACTGTGTTCTTAATAACCCAGAACGCCACAAAATGGTAGTGTCTGCAAAAGCAATTGAACTTTGAGAAAGAAAAAGAACCTACAGTGTCACTGTCTACATGTGGTGGTGTTATCTCAGCTTCTCACAGCCCAAAGGATGTCTCATTCACCCAGGCATGGTCAGTTCTCTTTGGGATGTTCCAAGATGTCTCAGCCTTCTTGTGTTGGTTCTGCATTAATTTTGTCAGCCCCATGGAGAAGCCCCAAAAACATTATTTGGTATCTCAGGTGTTTCTACACATCCCATTTAGGAAGAAATTAAACCCAGAGTGAACAGAAAGCAACTGAAGTGTGTTCAGACAACTGAATCCTACACCAAAACCACCTTTGGGATATCAGGATCTTCAAGGAGTCTTCCATGGAACCGAGCAGAGGGTTTCCTCCTTTGCAAGCTTTGCCATTCAAGGCAAAGCCCGGGCTCAGCTGTAGTTGGATTAACAGAAATTATGGATTGAAGGCTCTCTGAGGCATTTCTGAGAAAGACTCTGGGCTGTTTTAAGCCTCCAATGAGTTTGAAAATTCCACACAGGTGCAAACATCACTGCTGTGCTGCCTTTCAGCCTCAGGAAGGTGATTTATTGGCCTTCAAAATCCTTCCAGGGAGAAGGGCAACCAGGACTTCCTTCAGCCTCCTGAGAAACTTTAGTGGAAATCATGTAAAATATTACATCTTAGCAATAATATCTGCTGAGGGGGAAAAAGGAGAACACGACTTCATCTTTAAAAAGCTTTAAAAATTCTGCCTACATTTAGGTTTTAAAGTAGCACAGACAGACTTCTTTTAATTATGAGGCCCCAGAGGTGGTTCATACAGGCTAATATTAGAACAGAAAGAGGATTAAGGATACTGTTTGAAAAGAAAGTTAAGCTGTGGCTTTTTTCATGCATTATATTCCTCCAGTGGGTAATTCAAAATGCATTTTTATAAATCAGCATGAGTGACTCTTAAAATAGTACTTCTTGCTCTTCAACTCTAAGAATAGAGTTCTTAAATGAAATTTTTCAGGTAGTAATAGGATCCCTGCTCGTTGCTTTAAACGTACATTTCACTTTGGAGTTTGCCTACATAACAAATTAATTCTTTGAGTAGAAGTACCCAAAGGGTTGCTACATAAATCTCTCACAATTTCTGTTCATAAAGATGGATTCAGCTGGACAGGAAAAAACCATCCCTCTGCTTTCTGGAATTTCTGGACTCAGTTACTCCTGACAAACTTTGTATTTGGAATATTATTAGGCTTGATATTTAAAAGTGATGACAACTTGACAAGAAGCTCTACAACTTACCACCTATATTGAGTCCTCGGGTAAAAGGCTTCAAAGCAATGCCCAGCCAGAACCCAAAATGAAATCAAAACATGAAATTTGAAATGCCTTTGAGAAACAAGCACTGGGAAGAAAACTAGCGTGGCCAGCAGGCCCAGGGCACTGACCCTTCCCCTGGACTCTGCCTTGGGGAGGCCACACTTTGAGTGTTGGGTTCAGTTCAGGGCCCCTCAGTTGAGGAAAGAGATTGAGGGGCTGGAGCGGGGCCAGAGAAGAGCAACGAGGCTGGAGAAGGGACTG
>JAWWEV010000083.1:2244707-2255558 GCA_035583235.1 Hafferia zeledoni | reverse complement strand
TAATATAATATAATATAATATAATATAATATAATATAATATAATATAATATAATATAATATAATATAATATAATAATATATTATATATATAATAATAAGAAATAATAAATCTGTGTAAATACAGAGGGAACAACAAAGATCCAGAGGATGGGCAGGTGTGAAAATTTACATCCCATCTCCCACCTTGGAAAACTGAAAGATCAGGACCAGTGTGTAGCCATCCAGGCTCTCAAAATTATCAGCAGAGGAAAGCAGGCCCTAGAGATGCATTCACTCCATCTGCCTTTCTCACACAGGATGAGATGTCTCCTGGAGAGATGACTGCCTCCCTCCCTCCTGCAGCCCACGCCAAACATCTAACTGGGAATGACTAAAGTTTGTCCCTGCTAATCATCCCCAGAGGAAGGTTTCCAAACACTTCCCTGAGGCTGAAAACTGAGGAGAAAGAGGAGATGTGACTGTGCTTGTACTTCACACAGCACACATGAGGCAGTTCCTGCCCCTGCTCGGTGATCTCATGAGCAGGTGCCTTCAGCAGTGGAAACATCTGTGCCCTCACAAAGGGGTAAATGTCCCAAATCCAGCAAGAGGAACTCTTGCTTTTTAGCTATCCTCCTTCTGTTGCAAAGTTGTCTTTCTCTGGACAACTGGGACAACAAGCTGTCCCCTTTCTGTCCCTCAGTTATGGGTTTAGCCATAGCTAAACTACAATACCCTCTAAAGCCATGCTACAGCTATTCTGATTTAGAGATACTTTTCTGTCCTTTGGAAACTGCAATTCTAAGAAATGGAGATGAAAAGACACTTTTTGAGGCTGGAAAATTTTAATGAGAGGAGCAGAGTCAAACCTCTAACTCAGGGATATTTTGTCTTTCCTCTCCTCTTACATCCCTGTAATTTTTTTTTTTTAATCCTTTTTCTTTCTTTCTACCTGTTCTCTAACAGGAGAAAACTTTCCCTGCCTCTACAGACTTCCCCCCTCCAGCCCCTCTGGATGCTGTGGGGCAGCTGCAGAGCCATCCAGCTGTGGCCAGCGGCGGCAGGAGCCAGATGTGCATCCCCCCCGTCCCCGGGGCATCCCTGAGCATCCACTCACCAGCGGGAGCAGGAGCAGGAGCCAGCACAAACTTCGCATCCTCCGCCGCAGCCAGCCCAAACTTGGCATCCTGCGCAGCCCCGCCGGGTCCCGCCGCTCGCTCTGCCCGCCGCGATGCTGCCAAAGCCGAGGCTCAGCCCGCCCACACCTGCCCAGGGCCCGCCCCGAGAGCCTCGCACGCCCCTGCAGAGCCCGCGCCCCTCCTGCGGGAGCGCGACATCGCCCCGCGGGATCGCGACATCGCGCCGCAGGACCAGGCTGGGATGGCGACATCGCCCCGCATGACCAGGCTGGGATCACGACATCGCCCCGCAGGACCAAGCGAGGATCGCGACATCCCCCCCGCAGGACCAGGTTGGGATCACGATATCACCCCACAGGACCAGGCTGGGAGCGCGACAACCCCAGGCAGGACTAGGCTGGGGGCGCAACATCACCCCGCAGGACCAGGCGGGGAGCGGAGCGAAGGTTTTCCAGCATCCCCCTGGATATTGGATCCACCATGAACCTGCTCTCTGGTCGCCCACCTGCAAAACTGGAGGGAGCAGGAACACCACTTGGTCTTTTTTGGGTGTATTTGGAAGCAGAAATTCTCTTTTCAAGAAGAGATGCCGAGTTCACCCTTGGTTGGTTGGGCCATGTGTGTGGGCAGTGGCTGCAGGTTTTCAGGGATCTGGGGTTGGAGTGGGTCTGACAGCACGAGATTCCCCTAGAGATGGAATTTCTGGGGTTTGGCATGCCCCTCCTCTCAGCTGGAAATGTCAAGAATTTCCTCCACAGTTTGCATAAGGTGGTTTTGGCCTTTATGAAGATAACCTTGAATGCAGCTTTATTTTTTCTGCTGAGACACAGAGAACTTTTTTTGCCTACAGCTTAGATTATTAAGGTGGAAAAAGGAGAAAAAATAGAGTAAATTTTTAAATGTCAGGTTTCACAGCACCCAGCTCTGGCTTTTACCACATTAAATACTGCACCAAGCAGTTCCCAAGACCTGGGAGAACTGAAATTGCGGACATGACACAAGCATTTTCTCTTGATAAGTTTGAAGTGCTGTTTCATATCCTGTTTATCATTCATTATTTCCCAATGGTGTCAAACACACAAGTTCTGTATAATCAGAGGAGATTCAGGGCTTGCCTAAGTCACCCCAAAATAGGCATCCAATGCCATCAGATAAATACATATTTCCACAGCTTTATCCAGAAGTGTAGAGCTCTCCTGTAAGTCCTATATCTGGTTTTCCAGCTCCACCCAGATATTTCAGATATAAAAGGGCACTTGGGGCAGCATTTTTCTTACCTGTGTTCAATAAACTGAGTCATGTCAGAGGGATCTCTATTAATTTCTCCTGTTAAAATGTGAATGTTTTGCATCAGGATGTACCCTAACTTAGTCTTGTAAATCAAAGGAATTGAGTCTAAAATAAAATATTACACTCAGGCTCATGTTAGAGGCACAGTCAGTTCTACAGCCTGAATAAGGATGAAAAAAAGATGGTTTTGTGGGATAACCTTTGTAACTTAATTCTCATTTAACTTTCTCTCTTTCTATATGTCTGCCTTTCATTAGTGCACATTGGCATCTAATCACTCACCTGCCCAAAAAAGTCTCAAATGCACCCCCAAAAATCATCTTTGTTCTAAAATAAAGAGATTCAAAACTAAAAAAAAATATAATTTGAAGTCTGATTTTGACTTTTTTCCCCCATTTTTAATGGATAAGTTAAAGCTCTTCCAATTCTCAACAGTCAATAAGGTTGTTCTTTTCACACTGGAATAATTTTTAGGATCCCACTACAAATCAGGCACCACATGGTACCAGGAAGTTCCTAATTCAGATGCAAAGGACAATGCAAAGTAGGGGTTTATCAAATGCCCCCAGGGTAGGAGCAGTTTATAATTCCTGCTGATCATTACTTGAGTGTACAAGATCACAGAGTAACGGGATAATTTAAGTCAGAAGATGAAGGTCTGGACCCAACAATCCCCCCTCAAAACAGGCCTAATTTCAAAGTCAGGTCATGTTGCTCAGGAATTTGGTTGCTGTGTTCCAAAAAAAAAAAACAAACCTGCTCTCATGAATCGCTGAAAACACAAAAATACAACTGAGTGAACACCAGTGGGACATTCCAGCCTATAATATTTCACTTGGATTCTATTATTCAATGCCCCAAAAGTCACTTAAATGAAGATTTTTAGGTCATCACAACCACTCTTTCAGTTTGGAGCAAAGTGTGAACCACTTTTTTGATTTTTTTTTTGTGTGTGTGTAGTTTCTTGATATGAATATTCATAAGCAGAGCTTAGAGAAGACATTTTTTCATGGAGCAGCCTTGGTCTCTCAGTGTTTGGTTTTTTATGTATTTTCCCTCCCTCATTTGTTTTTCCTATCTGATCTCCAGCTGATCACAAAAACAGGCCACGTTCCCATCCTTGAGTTTCCAATTAACTAGCTGGAAATTCTTCCTGTAAGAGTATTTTTCCATGCTAATAAAGAAAACAAAACCTCTTCTTATCAGGTTTTGGTAAGATCTCATCATGGTTAATGTTATAAACCTCACCTATATTAAAGTCTCTGAGTCTACTTATATCCCCTCATTACTTTAAAACCTTATTTAATCTAAAATCTAAATTCTGTTCATCATGTTCATTTGCTTTATCAATTCTGCTCTTTGTTATTTCTCTGTATGTACCAAAAAATAAAAGATCCAACCATGCAACAATGCAAGAAGCAAATCATAAATCTTTCTCATAATATTTTTCTATGCTCTGAGGATTTTTGCTACTTTTTATCACCAAATAGTTCCTTGCCTGATAAGCTGCCTATAACTAAGCATTATTTTCTTTTGCCTCCCAATTATAGGGTAACTATCAAAGATAAGGAGCAGCTTTGTTTTCCTACTGCTCTACAACATCAACCTGGGCTCAGAATATCTGATGTGCATAAAAATGTCCTCTTGTTAACACTGCCAAGCCATGGGGGTCATATGAAACCAAATCAATGAGGCAATGGACCTGTGATCCCTCCTAATCCCCATCAGGGATATTCTGAATCAATTGATGCTATTAGATGAAAATTACTTGACATTTACTGAGCTGCTCAGAATCTTTGTAGAAGCTGGAGAATGGGTTTTCAGTACCACATGTTACCTGAAAGAGGCTTTTTCATAACAAAAGCCTTCCTGAAATGTGCCTGCATTTTCTCTGAGTGCCTGTACAAGAAAAGTTGGGTGCACCAGCCCCACACTGCAGCATCAGCCATCAGGCAGAGAATAAAGGTGAATTTATTGACATTTCTAAATAATCTTTGGATAAATCTGACTAAAGGTGCAAAACAAAAAGCCCTGGGAGCATGGCAAGAAGGCTGCAATTACTGAAAGTACATCATTCAGCGAGTGGATAGAACATGACATTGCTGAGGAACATTTGGGAGTGTAATTAAAAACAGACCTCTGCTGTATTTAAAAAAGGAGGGTATAAAAAAACGAGAGGAGTTTATTCCTGGGGGTGATGCCTGTGGGATGTTTGAGAGAGAGGGGGAAAAGCAGGAAGATAAAAGAACTGAAGGAATGGGCTGGGTTTGGGATACTAAAAGGTAAGGCACTAAATACCAGGCAATTACTTTGAGGTGCATGAGGCAAATTTGTCCACTTCATGTTCTCTCTAACTCCAGCTGTGTTATCTACTTATTATTTTCCTTGGATAAAATTGACTCCTGTTGTGTCCTGGGGCTCTGACTCCTTCTGTGCCCATATTGTGTTGCAGGTACTCCAGGGACACCACAGAAATAGAGGCAGAAATCACGGACTCTGGGCTTGTGTGGCTTCTGTCCTACACATCCTGCAAACTGAATTCCATCCCAGTACCTAAAACACTTGGTGAATTTGAAAAATATATTTATACCCATCACATTATTTAGACTCTTTTAAAATAAGCTCCTTTGATGTGTTTGCTATTTCTACTTTAAAACCCCCGAATCTGTCAGTGAATCCTTCTCTGTTTCTATTGTATCTTATTTGTGAATAAGAAAGTTATTTTTTCCAACCTAAGGGAAGTTACTTTTCCCAGTGACACACACTGCAATCTTCATTCCTATTAATAGTCTCTAAAGAGTTGACAGACCAGCTGTTCCTGTCCTCAGAAATAGTTTTATGCATTGTATTATTCATTTGTTTTCCTATGGCCGTTTCAACTCCAAGTCATTTCTGGTTTGTTTTGAGGTTTGTTTTCTTTTATTCAAGAGGAGAAGAACAATCCTGCTTTTTATTCACTAAAATGCAGTTTTAAGACCAAGTTTTCTCCCTTTATGAAGGCCAAGAAAAGATCCATGTTTGTCATAGGTATAAGTTCAACCTAGAAAATAGGATATAGAAAAACATGAGGGACCTGTTTTCAACAACATAGACATTCAATTACTGCTGTGTACTGGTCTCTGCTTCCTTTATGTTTAAAAGAGAGAATGACAGAATCCTAAAATGGTTTGGATTGAAAGTAGCCTTAAAGATCATTTAATTCCACTCCCCCTGCCATGGACAGGGACACCTCCCACTATCCCAGTGGCTCCAAGCCTCATCCAACTTGACTTTTATCACTTCCAGGGATGGGGCAGCCACAGCTTCTCTGGGCAACCTGTGCCAGGGCCTGCCCACCCAAAGGGCCTTTTTATTCCAACCTTTCCCTTTGATTATCCCAGTTTCCCAAGGGAGGGCAGAGGGGGCTCAGCCAGCTGTCACGTGTTCCCCCCTGGAGTAGCACTTGTCTCCCCTGATTTCAGACATTAAGAATGGAAATGCAAACTGATTATCCCAAGTTATTTTCACAGTCACAGGCACCATCGAATGCAATTTGCCTGACATAATTTAGGTGTCTGTAGAGGACAAAATAATCACTTCCTCAGGGCTTGCTCCTCTCCACCACCTCTAAAAGGAGGGGAGGATGATTGCTCCGATGTGGGTGTTTGCTTTAGGGGTGCAATTCCACACCCCTCACACATTAGGACATGAATACCTAATGCAGGCATCTCCCTGGATGGGTGAGCTGGAACAGTGAGCTCCTGCTGTGGTTAATTGCCAGTACAAACTAATTAGCTAAGTTACCCTTCTAGTTATGGGAGTGAGATGGAAAGCTCCTGTTAGAAACTCCTTAGTGCTGTGCTGTGGCAGGAGGTCCTGAGTCCTAAGCCATTCTGTCTCTTTTAACTGGCTTCAAAGGGAGTGGTGAGGTGGAGTTTGTTGAAGAGAGTGGTGAGGTGGAGTTTGTTAAAGACCTGGAGATATTTAGGTACCAATGTGTAGGTGGTGAGATACAAACTGGATGTTTAAGCTCCCACTGGGGTCACCAATCATCTAAAATAGAACCTCCATTTAGTCCACTGAATGGCTCTGTTGACTCTATTGGCCAAGATATCACTTTCCACCCTTCAAGGCTCAATTGAGTTGGTCAATAAGAGTAGAGCAGCACCAACTGTGACACCTCAGTATGTCTTATCAGCTTATCTAAGTGTCTGAAGGGAGGATGGACCAGGCTCTGATCAGTTGTGCCAAGCAGTAGGAAAAGAGGCAACAGGCAGAGACTGATGGACAAGAAGTTCCACTTGAACATGAGGAAGAACTTTCCTCTGAGAGTGACTGAGCACTGGAACAGGTTGCCCAGAATGGGTGTGGAGTCTCCCTCACTGGAGAAACTCAAAAGCCATCTGGACACAATCTTGACTAAGGTGCTCTGTGGAACTCTGCTTGAGCAGGGAGATTGGACTAGATGACCTCCAGTGGTCCCTTCCAGCCTTATCCATCCTGTTTTGCCCATGAGACAAGGGTTGGAGATAGATGGTCTTTGAAATTCCTTCCAACTCAAACCATTCAGTGAATCTTTGAGTCTATGAACATGTACATTCATTCACTTGGATGAAAACCTTGTGTTATTTTCCTGTAAAAAGGCTCATTCTCTCTTCTATTAAGGGGGCAGGAAGGGAGACCCTCCCCTTACGTAAAATACCTAAACAAAGGGAACGCACCTTGACAAAGTTGATCCCACTTCCCTCCCTCCCTTTCTTTCTCTTTCCTTTTCTAGCTAAAACATTTTCTTTCCAGAGGGATTAAACACATACATTTAAAAAGATGAAAAAAATCTTATAGAGGTCAAAAATGAGTTTCAAGCAGCTGCTTTTAGATATGGTGAAAACCACATATCAAATGATATATTTAAAATTAGAATCCAAACTAATAATCAATGAACAAGTCCAATTATTAGTGATAGAACATCTCTTCATGAAAAAAACCCCCACAACAAGGAGAGTATAGAATCTTATTTTATTAAGGGTTAGGCTTTCATTTCAATGTTGACACAAGTCCAGTTATTTTTCACCTTTTCCTCTGACACAAAAGTGCAGGAGGGAAAATCCATGAACATTCTCCGGGCATAGAACAATGAAACAAAGAGTTTTTTATTAGAAAACTGGTAAACTTGCGAAAGTTTAACTGATTTGCAACAGTCTCTATCATGGCATTCACAACAAAATGGAAAAGAAGTCTTGATTTGATCCAAAGTGAAGATATTGTTTAAACATTTGGTAAATCATGGAAATGTCAAATCCTGGAATGGTTTGGATTGGAAGGGGCTTAAAGATGATCCAGTGCCACCCTTGCCATGGGCTGGGACACCTTCCACCAGCCCGGGTTGCTCCAAATTCTGTCCATCCTGGGCTTGGACACTCCCAGGGATGTGTTCCAATAAGTCAAAATACCACCTAGAAGCAAAATTAAGACTGTAGTTATTGTTTGAGAGAAATCCTGTTCTGAGCAAACTTAACATGCCAGAAAAATAGATTTTATATTCTATTTCTGTACCTGCTGCATTTTTTCTCTCATTAAACCTTTTCTGTAGTAACTCAATAACATGGTATAATCAGAGTAAGTGAATGCAATTTTGAGGACCACTTGAAAATCTGTACTTTAAGAAAACAGTAGCAGTGGAAGCAGAATTCTAATTGAGTTAATTCTGCAACTCAAGTGACAGTATTTGAATTCTGTCTAACAAATGGACCATTGCCCAGTTTAGTCATTTTAGGTGATCAAAAGCCAACAACATTGATTTTATAAGTATGTGGGGAAGATACTGTTTTCTAGTTACTTTTTTGTAGTTTGCTCTTTGTTGCTCTTATTTTTTAGGGAACATTATAAGTAACAAAAATAAAACTGTGTGGGAAAACCAAAACATATCAAAACCATTTGCTTTCCATTAAAAAAAATGTAATTAAACCATAAGGTGATTTTCCTTCTTTGAGACAGACCTGTGCAATAGTGAGGGTATTGTACAATAATAGTCAGAGAATTAGGCTGTTTCCTGCAGTGTAATATAATATTCCATTGAATAATGTGAGGAAATTCTTATTGTAAAGCCCCATGAAAAAATAGCTGTGTGAAACCCACCCCAGCTTTGGGATTGATCTGTACCCAGGAGCTCATGAATAGAATCTACATAATAACAAACTCAGCTTTACAACTGATTTACACCCACGAGGACAGGAATGAGCAACAGTGCAAATGTTCCACCAAGCACAGAAAGGGGAAAGTTTGAGATTAAGAGATTTTACCTCTTCAAAAATCCTCCCTCATTTGTAAAAAAAAATCCCTTTCTTTTAAAGACCATTTTTGTTGCCTTCCTCTTTTTTCTCCAGCAGTGTTTCAAAACCAGTGAAACATCTCTGGAATTATGATACTCAGGCCAGAGAATATAAACCCATAAATTTCCTCCTGAACAGGGAGAATTCCATTTATATTTTTAACAGATAGTTTTCTGTGCTGAGCAATTCATCATTTATACTTATCCATTGAACCCCTTTTCTTGTTATTTAATTTTTTTTATAAAGAGGTTTTAGTCCTTCCAGTTAAATAATTTGAAAAATTGGTGAATAATTCTTGCAGACTGACAAAATAACTTTAATTAACATTTCATGGACATGGTGCCTTTACATGCTCTGATCACACTGATTTAAATTCTAGTTTTGTTTTCCTGATGCAAAAATTAGGGGGATTATTTCAATATTTGGGCTTTTTTTAATGTGTGTGTGTGTCATATGGAATACTAACCTGAAAAGATCATGGAATTGATGATTTCACTACATTTTCTTTCTCTCCCAGGGAAAAGAATTGTGAAAAATGAAATCAGAATACAAGTCCATCACAAAATCTTTACAACTGGTGGTGAAAAATTTTCTAAATGACGGTCTAATCTGTAAGGAGAGTCATGATTTGCACACAAGACAGCTGAAATATCAGAAATTGAGGATGCAAACAGATGAAAAAGACTGAAATCACACCCCACCTTGAACAAATACCTACTTTTAGTAGAAGTCAATACCAATTTATAGGGCCAATGGATCAAGAGGCATCCAAATGGGACCTGCTGAGCCTGAGACGTGCCTGAAGTGATTGATTTCTGTAACAAACAATTAAACCACTGACAAATTTGGCCCAGAACATTTTTTAGGAGTTGTTGAGCTGCAGATTGCTGGAACTCAGCCAGGTATTCCTGGAAGAATCACTGCAGGTTTGTTGTGCTCTTAGACCTTTCCTGAGCTTTCTGCCACAGCCACAGAGGAAAGAATCAGCTGTTATTGCCTCTGTGCTGAGCTGTGCCACTGCTTTTCGTGGTCTTCAGCTTCAAAAAAATCAAACAAATAAAAAAACCCAACCAGCCAAATAACCAACAAACCAATGTATTTTCTCATTTTATACATTTCAGGACTGGAAGGTTGATTTCTCTATTTAAATAAAAGCTCTTGGAGCAATAATGTTTTATAATAATATTTGTCATTAAGACACCCTGAATTTTTCTCTGAGATACTATTAAGGAAACAATAAAATAACAGCACTCCTATTTACACTTGCTGCTAAATCTGAAACTCTCAGTGGAAATCTTAAGCAGCAAATCAAATTACACAGAAGCAGGAGGTGGGTGAAGATAAATGAATAAAGCAACACAGAGTTTTCTACATTGCCAGTTTATTCTTAGAATTGCTTTATAGGGAGGGAAATGAATCCTGAAAAGGTACATGATTACATCTTTTCTTGGAAGTTTCTCCACCTTAATTCAGGTTGAAACGACCAGGTGATTAGTGGGTTATTTCTGCAGCCCCCTATTTCCAGGAGATAAGTATCAGTTGCAAATATAATTCTCCTCTGAGAAGGCCAAAAACAGCTCCTGTGGCCTCTGTTAATTAATAGATGGCAGCAAGATTGGTATCAAGCACTTAACTCTTTCCTCCTAATGCAGGGGTTGTTATTGTTCTCCTCCTAAATGGGAAGAGTATATTTTAGTGGGAAAGTTACCAAGGTAGAACCACCAGAATTCAAAAGACACTTCATGAAACAGAAGCAGCAAGTGGGAGATTGTCCTCTTTTGTGTTCGTGCAACGAGAAAATATTTAGTGGTCTGAGGGGCTGGTGTGTCCCCAAGGGTCATTCATGGTGGTGGACAAGCAGCAGAGAATTCAAGGGTTTGGTGCGGAAAACAAAGCAAACGTATCTGGAGAGCACTAAAGATGCTGATAGTGCAGGCAGACCATGCAGATCCCTTGGATGCTACTCAAGGTCCTGTCCCTCCTGTCCACCTTGAGTGTTGTGTTCAGTTCTGGGCCCCTCAGGTCAGGAAGGATCTTGAGGGGCTGGAGCGGGGCCAAAGAAGAGCAATGAGGCTGGAGAAGGGACTGGAGCACAAGTGCTGTGGGGAGAGGCTGAGGGAGCTGGGGGTGTTTAG
>JAWWEV010000083.1:2215205-2232022 GCA_035583235.1 Hafferia zeledoni | reverse complement strand
AGTCAGATCCCCCAGTGTGGAACTCCCTGCCCTGGGGGAGGGACTGGGGGCTCCCACCTGCACCTGAGGGGAGAGAATCTTGGGGTTTGAAGACCCTGGGGACCACTCGTCAGATCCAGAGAAAGAGCAGAACCTGGACAGGAGGAGCCCACCACTCTCAATCAGACTGTGACATCATCTGCACCAACAGGTTTTCACTTCCTTTTATTCTGGAGTCAGGGGAACCACGTGGGGCTCAGCACAGGGGCCAACAAACCCCACTGTGTTTGTGCACCAGGGGGTGGGTTACACTTCTGGGTTTTGTGAGTTAAAACCAATTTCTCTTTGTGCCATTGCATTTATTGTAATATTTTTATTAAATTGTAACTTTGATGTATAATCTCTCCTGAGGTGGGTTCGTTTCTCCTGCTGGTTTACCTTTAAACCAGCACACTCAAACATTTCTATGATTTTAGGAGTTAAACTTACCAAGTATGAGGTCACCATGCCTAACTCAGGGCAACCACCTCACTACCTTCTCAGTCCTTTCTCCTCTTTGGGATTGTGTGAGAAATCAATTAAACCATCAGATGGATCACAGACACAGTATCTTCACAATGGTTTTATTGCTTCTTTCCAGCAGTGTCAACCACGGAGAAGAACCTCCTCTGAAGCAAGGAGATGAACCCAAATACAAAGGAAAAAAAAATATAGCCAATTCATTGCATATGTACAGAGTCAGAACCAAATAAATAACATCAGGCAAAAGGCCATGAAACAAGGCAGAGATTTCACCTGTGCTGAGCAAGCCAGGCCTGTTCTCACTGGCATGAAGGACATACATCACAAGCACCAAGATACAGAAGAGTCCACAGAGAGGGGAATTCTGTGAGTCTCTGTTCACAGCCAGTTTCCATCACCCTCTGCTGTCAAAGCCTATTTACAGGAGGGCAGAGCAGAGGTGTTCACACCTTGAGTGAGAAGAGTCAGCTGGCACCAGCTACCAACCAACAGCTTGAGGTGTTTGAAAGAGAGTCTGAAAAATGCACCTTTGCATTCAGAAGTGCCTTTTTGGACTTAATTTATCGCCTTCATCTGAGTATCAAAATGTGTTTATTTATTTTTCAAATGTGCTATTCAGGTTTCCTCTATGTACACATGTACAATATCCACAGAACTGGGGTATAAAACACTCTGCTGATGCCAATGTGGGTGTCCTAAAGGTCTGGCCCTCAGAACCCCAATGGGCATTATTTTCCTTACAGACCTGTTATGTGGTCTCCAGTCCCAAAGCTTTGTCTTCTTCCCTGTGACTTCACAGCATTCCACAAATACCCAGGGTTTCAACCCCAGGGCTCTTCAGTACAAGCAAACAAGGAGTCAGGACATTCAGTAGGAGGTGGAATTGCTGGTCTGTGGTCCCAGGAAACTCCTAATTCCTAAAAGCCACAGTTTACATCTGTACAGGTCTCCTGGGAGAATAACAAAGTCAGTCATTCTAATCATACCTCATCAGACTGGTATGTAAATACTGAGTTTGGAGATGGGATGAAAAGTTGACTGACTGAAATAAAATGGATTGCAATCCATGCTGGTCTGGATTTTTGGGACATCTGACTCCACATACCAGTCTGGGAATGAACTATTTTCCCTATTACTTTTCTGTTTACTTCCTGAATGATGTTCTGGATTGCTATGGGCACATGTGAAGCCAAAAGCTTGGCCTCCTACTCTTTGAGGGTTATCTACAATCAAGCAGCTTTCTGGCCCTGCCCAGCAGCAGCATCGGTGTGGGAACTGCAAAGGTGCATTGTGAGCCAGGGAGCTCAGGGCAGCAGCCCTGGCTCCAAGAGTCTGGAACATTCATCCCTGCAGAGATGCCATGGGAGGGAGCAGAAGGCTGGGCAGGAATCTGGGCTGTGCCAGCACCCCAGTCAGGATCCCTCCTTCAGCTAAACAGCCCAGATATGATGGGAAGGAGAATGTTTTACATGGCCTTTGATGTTACACCTTCCAGAGAAGGAGCTCTGCTCCTGATCCACCTGTATTTCTAGAGAAGAAACTCTGCTCCTGACCCACCTGTATTTCTAGAGAAGGAGCTCTGCTTCTGATCTACCTCTATTTCTAGAGAAGGAGCTCTGCTTCTGATCCACCTCTATTTCTAGAGAAGGAGCTCTGCTTCTGATCCACCTCTATTTCTAGAGAAGAAACTCTGCTCCTGATGTACCTGTATTTCTAAAGAAGAGCTCTGCTTCTGATCTACCTGTATTTCTAGAGAAGAGCTCTGCTTCTGATCCACCTGTATTTCCAGAGAAGGAGCTCTGCTCCTGATCCACCTGTATTTCTAGAGAAGAAACTCTGCTCCTGATCCACCTGTATTTCTAGAGAAGAAACTCTGCTCCTGATCCACCTGTATTTCTAGAGAAGAAACTCTGCTCCTGATCCACCTGTATTTCCGGAGAAGGAGCTCTGCTTCTGATCCACCTCTATTTCCATAGGCCCTTTATCAAACCAAGCTGAACTTGTGCAGACAAAATAAAATAAGCTTCACAAAGACACAGCATTTCCCAGCTGGTGAAATTCCATTTTAGTTTGAAAATACTTCCTATTTCCTGAAGAAACCCACCAGGTTTTTCTTTGTTTAAACACTGGGGTGAAGGTAAAAGGAATGGAGACCAAGTAATCCCTCCAAGCCCCTTTAATCCCTGCCATGCAGCCAAGTGATGTTCTTTCACTCCTGAGCTTTCTTTGGAACTTCATTTTGCCTTTCAAAAGCCACTGGCAAAGCTCCAGCAATCAGCAGGTGTATCTCTCTCTCAAATATTTCCATCAGATTGGGACAGAGGTTTGGGGTTAATCCCTCTGCTCACGTAGTGCTGTGGCACAGACATGACCTTGTCTCATGGGAAACAGAAAGGATATTGAGAAAGAAGTAAATCTGATGATTAGTTAATGTGCAAAACACCTTTTCTCTAGCAACACCTTCATTGAGGAAAATGTAATTGCTTCCTAAGTCAAAAACCCCAAAGAAAACCAAAATAAAAATAAAATATTCAAGTCTTTCATCTCCTGGCCTTTTGGATTTTAAAAACTAGTTTTGAGTTAATGCCCTGAAATTCTGCAACAGCCCAGAATTTCTTTACTCTCTTTTCTTTTTAACCCCAAACATGGTCATATTCTCATATCCTGCTGCTTATGAGAGGGTCACAGAGCAACACAGGTCTCAGCTGAATAGAAATATCTACAGTTTAATCTGAGTATTGAAGCTTCTACCTCTGCTCCTTGAGAAAATAATTCAATGTTTGTATTGCAATTATTCCATAATTATCCATAATTTTTAATAATTTAATCACTGAAATGCAGAGTGACTAATTAACAAGAGGGGCTTGCTCTCTCACTGGTATAAAAAGGGAGCAAAAATTCCAGACTGAAGATAAAGGAATTATTTTAAAGGCTGTCCCAGTTGAATGCTGGTGTAATGCAGGAGTCACTGCAGTGAACTGATTGGTCCAAGGGGGATCAGAATTTGGCTTAATTTCTGTAAGGAGTTTTGGAGTCCCAAGTCATGGTCCTCAAACACCTCTGTCACATCTCCAGGTGTGCCTCTTGATATTACTTTGCAGCCAATTAGTGCAATTGCTTTGCTGGAGTCACTCCTGAGTTACACTGGACTGGGGGGGCACACTGGGGCTTGCACTGTGTGCTCTGGGTGGGACCAGCACAGCACAGACCAGCTTGTCATTTGTGGTGAAGTCTTTCAACTCCAATTTTATTGATGAGTTGGATGAAAAACAGAGCAGAGGAGGCCAAATTCTGGAGCCAAATTCCTGCACTAAGCCAGCTAAAAGCAGATCTGGTGCCAATGCCATCATTCCCTGGCTTGCTCACGTCTCCAGGGTGAAAAGCTCTGATTTCACCACTGACTCCTGAGTTCTCCTGAAATCCCAGGCCAAGGCAGCTGGGCTGGCAGCTCTGCCCTACCTGTACTGCTCATAGTGCCATGCCTGGCACAGCAGGTACATTCAGCATGTTCATTTAATCCCTCAAACACCTCTGACAGCAAAGTGGCTGGATGTTCAGTACCAGGAGGGTGCCTGGGGCACTGTTCTGGCACACTGATGCTCTCCACACTTTTTGAAGGAGCCCCTCAGTTTAGGAAACAGCCTCTCCTCAGGCTCCTGTGCAGAACAGCCTGGTGGGGAACCTCCCAGGCTGCAGAAGACCCTGTGGAAGGGGTAAATAACCACCTGGATTTTTGCCTGTCACGTATCTAAAAGACAAACCTGCTGTCACTGCCTTTGGCATGTGGTTGGTGCTGGCACAGGTCAGCACAGGGCTGGGACAGAAATGAAGCTGAAAACACAAAGCAGAAGCTCCTCCTGCAAGTGGAGCTACAAGCACAGGGAGAGCAGAAGGAGGTGAACAGGGGGGAAATGCACAACGTGTCTCACTGCTGATGGCTCACAGACCTCCTATCCCAGCAAGGCTGCCTGGAACAGATGGCCAGGGATTCCCTCACATCCCACAGAGGAGCCTGCTGGCAATGCTGCATCATTTCTGCTTGACAACTCTGTGCTCAGGCTCTTCTTTGGCTTGGCTGGGACCTGGGACTCCAGTTCACACCTCAAGCACCTCAGTGGATGCATCACAAGATTGGGCAGCCCATCCAATTTGTTGGGCATACATAGTTCCCATAAGAGATTAAGAGGGGGGAATGGCTTTGCAGCCTGATGATTTAAATCTTTCCCTGACTGGCATTGCTTCAAAACTCTGAACTAGTGAGAAAAAGCATTTTATACCAAGTGGAGCGACTTGGAAGCTGAGAGAGAGTTTTCCCTTCCTTCTTCTGGGCTTCCTTGCAGCCAGCCATTCAGCTGGCAAAATGCAGAGCTGGGTCAAATCCTTGCTTTGAACCAGGCACAGGAGAAGAATCCCTGGTGCTGGTGGGATTCCTCCAGCAGTTCCTGTGTGAGTCCTACTCCAGGTCTGAAAGTGCTCACCAGAGCAACACAAGCACCAAACATAATCACAGAATATCCTGAGTTGGAAGGGACCCACAAGGATCATCAAAGTACAACTCCTGGCCCTGCACAGGACACCCCAACAATCCCACCCTGTGCCTGAGAGCACTGTCCAAACAATTCTTGAGCTCTGGCAGGTTTGGGGCTGTGACCACCGAAAAAAAAAAAGAGTCCTTGCCTCTGAGAACCTTGTGAGGATTTAAGTGAGATGTTGTTTCAGGGTGTCAGGGCACGAGAGCTTCAGTGCAAGAAATATGGGGAAATTTCAAGCATCCCATTGCTTTCTCTACATTTTGGGAATCAGAGAGCTGCTCAGAGAGCATTTTGATGATCTTATGTCACTGCTGGTATGGTCTCAGAGTGATGAAGCCATAACAAAGCTGGCTCACACCTGGCTGGTCCGGGCTCACCAGCACTTCAATTCCAGGAATCTTCACAACATTTACTCATCCTTAGGCTTTGCAGGCTGGGTAGCCATGGCTACTCTGGGATGAGATCTGGGTTAGCTCAATGGAAACTCAGGACTGCACAGGTTCTCGTTCCCCTCGCTGTCCTCAGCCCTCCAGGATGTTCTCAGTCCCACAAGTGGAGAAATGCTTTGGAATATCAAGCTCAGCTGACAGATGATGTAGCTCTGGGAATGGTTATGGCACGGAACATGCCCTCTCAGGGCTGAGAGAGGGACTGGATGTCCAGACCTGTGAGTCTCCTCCTGGGCTCAGGGTGGTTTGGTGGCAGTGATTCACAGATGCTTCAGGCAAGCAAAGAAACAAGCAAACAACCCCAAACTCAGCAAGTTAAAGATGCTTCCCTCCAGTGAACTGCATTTAATTATGGAGCAGTAAAAGTCCAGGTGCTGAGTTAGTACCCGGTAGGCAAGTTGATCTCTCAGAACTCTGAAAGAGGAGCTCACCTTCCTTTCTAGGTTTGTGTGTTGGTGGCTCAGACTCTTCCTCACAAGGACATGTTACAGTAGGATGACAGAAGCCCAATTACTGAGTGCACACACGAGTTGAGCAGGAATTTCCCACCCTCAGTGTAAAACTGGAGCAACCCCATTTGATGCAGTTGGGTGGGACACAACATGAGCATCAGTATCCTTTGTTTTCTGTCTTCTGGCTGAGTTTGGGGTTGTGGGCATTGTCTCAAATGCACTGCTTGATTAGGATTGGGTTTCACACCCCTCCTCTGCTCCCCTCAACAAGAAAAGAAAAAAACAACACTATTCCCTTGGTTTTAATGGGATCTGTGTGCATTTAAATAAGGATTACCCCCAGATGAAAACTAACGAGCCTTCAGAAAAGAGGCAAAATGCACACACACATCTTAAAGATCTAACAAAGCCTTCATCACAGCATGAAAGTTTCCCACAAAAGCTGAAGAAGAAATCAATTTAATAGCCCCTCCACTCCTTCCTCACTCCTGGAGTGCCAGTTCTGTGGTGAGACAACCTTGTCCTGATGATGAAAGCAGTTTTGCTCACTGCTGTGATGCCCTTTTTTTCATCTTGAGAGCAGCTCCTTAGGGCAGATCTGCTTCAATTAAGGATTTACAGGCTCTCCATCTCCCTTTCCTGGCAGTGTGTGCTAAGCAAGTGCAAATGAATTACACCCCAATTATATTCCCCTGATCCCCAATGGTCCCAGGTGCATTAACACACCAAGACCTGTGGGTGAAGGTAAAAAGAAGGAAAAGCACAGCTGTGTTTTGGCACCTGTACCTGGGTTTTATACATGCAACTCGAGATTCCTGGTCATGGAACACAACCACACAACACACCACGGTGTGAACATGGTGCAGAGAAGGGTGTTCTCACTCTGGTCCTTCTCAGCAACCTGCTTTTCCATGGATGCCTGGAAAGCTTTTGCCAGTGAGAGTTATTAGCAGGACACACTGCAGCACTGGGGCATCTCCTGAGGGGTTTTCCTGGTGCTGCAGCTTCATCTTCACCCGTGTGAAATGCAGGGGCCACGCACTGGCCTCTCCTCTCCTGCTCATGTTCCTCCTGTCCCTTCTCCCCGTGTCCCCGACACCACCTTTGGTGCCTTATCATCACTTCTTATCCACAGGAATTTTGGCACATTCATAAGTTTGGCAATTTTGTCCCTGCTTCTTGCCTCCCTCTCTCCTTTACTGGCTCATTTTTTTTCTAAAAAAAGTGCAATTTATCTGTTTCAGAGATGCCAGTTCTGGTAAAGCCCCCAAGGACTGGGGCTCTCCCCTCCCTTACTCCCCTGTACTTCATTATTTATCACACATCAGGATCTCCCAGGCTTTCCTCAGGTGACTGGGACCTTTACTCAGAGTTATCAACCCCCTGAGGGCTTGAAACTGAGGAGTGAAAGGTCTGAAAAGAGGGAGAACAAAAATATTTCTCCGCCTTTCTTGTCCGGTCTCGCTCCGGCCACCAGAGGCTTTTCCAGCCGCGTGTCCTCCATTTTCTCACGTGGAGCACATCATTTCACAGGGATTTGGCATCGTCTCGCTGATTCCTGGGGATCCTCGTGTCTCTCAGTCCCTCTTTGGGATGCTCAGTGCCTGCAGAGCCCATCACACCAGCGAGAATTCCGCCTGGAAGCCGGAGCAGCGGCGCGTCTTGGGCGAGCACTTGGTCAGCATGGAGATCTGGGTGCTGAAGTTGGTGCCGTTGCTGCCCAGGGAAGGGTGGTGGTACTTCATGTCTGAGCCCAGGAACCGCTCCAGGTGCCACCTCCGCCACTTCCTCTTGAGCTCAGCCTGGACCTGGATGTTGGAAAGACAGGAAAATCAGCACAGGGGGTCACTTGCTGCTGCTCTGACTTTGTTGTGTGAGCAGCCATGGGTGACACACCTACCAAGGGACCAAGAATTATTTTATAAAGGGCACCAAACTCCGCCTGGCCACAACTCTTAGAAGAGAGAGGTCACCCCAGACAAATCCCTGAGGAAAATCCCTCAGCAAATCCCTGAGCTCTACCAGAAAGGTGAGCACATGGAATTTCTCATTGATACAATGAAAGTGCCTGAATATTTAACCTAAATGGCAACATACTCTACATTTTGTGAGTATAATTAAGATTTTTTTTTCCCCACTGCCCTGTTTTTGGTCCAAATACAAAGGATTTAATTACAGCTTGTTTGTAAAGCAGTCACTACAGCTATGGTTTTTTGACAGAAGCTACTTGTTCCTGCTCAGGGAGTTTGCAAAAATGATTTGCTTTACACTGTCCCAGTTAAAATCCTGAACAAGTGTGACCACTGTCCTTGTCCCCTCCTGCAGCTTCCCACCTCAAATTTTTAGATAACAGTATGAATTAGATAAAACAGCTGTGTCTGAGGGGCTCTGGAATGAGCAAGCACAGAAACAGCACAAGACCAGGATGAGAATTCCAGGACTAGAAACATGGGAAAGGCAAGCTCAATGCTTGCAAGGTAGAAACATGTTCACCTGGCACTGCCCTGTGCCTGGCAAGTCAAATCGATGCCTGTATTGGGTTTGGGTCATTAGTAAGCCAGGCAGGATGACTGGCAAGGCTCTGTGTCCTGCACACCACTAAGGCATCAGTGTGGCTGAGGCAGCATCAGAGCTGTAAGAGAGAAAGTTGGGATTCTGGCCACTCTTCTCCCCAGGAAGCTGGAACACAAATCAGATCACAGCTGCTTTTTCCTTGCCCATGCTCTGTTTATTGAGCTGGAAGCACTCCAGATGACAGCAGCTCCAAGGCTGAAGCTGCTCACACCTACTCAGTAGCCTTTGCAACATGGGCTTAATCAGCTGAATTTCTTATGGGCAGGTGGAGCAGGAGACAAAAATGCCACTGCACTAAGGAGCCTCCAGCTCAGCGGTGGGTCTGGTGCTACGGACGATTCACTGAGACACTAAACATGAGCAGGGCTTAGATGGGCTTTATTCTTCTCTGATGAAGGTGATGCTTTGGGATCAGGGTTTGTGCAGGGTCATACAGGAGTTCTGCTGATGCTGCCCCATGAGGAAAGGGTGGGCTCAGCACCAATGGCACAGTGCACACAAAAGTTCTGATACGTTTATTAATTCTGCTGAAAACTGTCAGGCAAATGGTTGAATTTTTTTTCTGGAGTGTGAGATCTGACTTGGATGTTTCCCACCAGCATGGACACATCAGGAATGGGACACTTCCCAACCCACTCTCCACAAGCCTTAACCAAGTAATAGTGCTGATCTTACCTCTCCATTGAGAAAACAATACAGAACAGCCACCACAAATCCCTAGGGAAAAGGAGAGAACAGGCTTTCAGTACCAAACACAATGATCTCACAGGAGGGATCATGTAATCACACAATCCAGTGCTGTTAAGGCTGGAAAAGACCCCTAAGTTTACCAAGTCCCACCATTAATCCCACACTGCCACCTTCCCCACTAAGCCCCAAGTGCCACAGCTACATATTTTTGAGCACTTCTAGATGTGAAGTGATGAAGTTGTAGACAGGGACATTAACTCATTCACCACTGAATAAAATTTGCCACTGTCACATGCATGGCACATGGTGACAGCAGACCCTGCTTGCAGGCTGTGAGGATGTGCCTGGAGCAATGGGATGAAACCCTTCAGTAAGTGCTTCTTCTCATGCAGCACCAGGGGCAAGTTTAACAGCCCAACACTGACTGAAATGAAGTGTGTGGGAAGGTCCAAGAAGGAAAACTTCATCAGGACTAATGTGGAGGACAACTCCATTATCCATTCTGTCTCCTCCAGCACTGAACTGGAATCCTGCTTGAGTAGGATCTACAGGCAGGACTTGACTTATGAACAGAGGAGAAAGTTCATGCAAATCAACTGGTTGAAGACAGACCAGGCTTCTGTTAATGGGCAGAAAGACACTCCCACCAAAGGTGATTTATCTCATCTTACACTCTAGAATCCCAGAATGGTCTGGGTTGGAAGGGACCTTAAAGATCATCTAGTTCCAAACCCCATGAGATGAACAGGCACAACCCTCCACTAGACCAGGTTGCTCCAAATCCCACCCAAACTGGCCTTGAGCGTGTCAATAATACATAAACTGAACTGTAATGCTCATTTTTTTTCCACTTAAGCACATGAAACCCCAGGATGATCAATGTATAAATGTACATTTTCTTTTCAGGCACCTAAAAGGAGAATCTCCTTCTGGCAACCCAGGAGGTAAAATATAAATTTATCTTCATTCCTGGCCAAGCTGGAGTCAGCAGCTTTCCCCCCAGAGGTACAAGAGTAATATTGGGCATAGCTGGGAAAGAACAGCTTCTGTATTTTCTTATTGCCATGTCAAGCTCATGACACTTCCCCCTCCTGACAGACCTGGTGACAGACCTGGTGGCCCAAAGGGTGGCTTACCTGGAATGACCCAACCACGAGCTCAAAGACCAGCTTCACTTCTGCTTTGAAATTGTCAGGGAAGAAAGCAAACATGATGTAGTGAATGCCAAAGAGAGGGATCAGCAGCAACGTGGACTTGGCCAGCCTCCTGTTGGAAAGACAAACATGAGTGAGAAGGGGAGAGGGAAGAGGAGCTAAAGGGGAGAAGGATGAGAAATCCTCCAGCTGAGCCCTGGGCAATCCTGGGAACTGAATTTGCTGCAGCACCGATTTGCTGATCACCTGGATCTGCACGTGGAGTGACTTTGCTTGTCCTCAGGACGTGTGACATGTGACACGTGACACTCACCCTGAGGTCCTGGGGACATCCAGCCTTGAGCAAGGCAGCATCAGGCGGGTGCCCCTCCCAGCAGGAGGAAAGTGCCAAAACAGAGGGTGTGGAGATGCCACTCAGAGCTCAGCCTGCCCAGGATCCCTCTGGCCTGGGCTGGGATGAAGTGGCACAGAGATGGACCCTCAGCTGGGCACGGGCACCATGTGGCTGTTCACACCAACCAAGGGCCACGCTGGGAGCATTTCCTGCTCATTAACAGCTCATATAATTACACCCGTGTCTCCAGCGAAGGCAGAGCAATCAGCCCTACATTATTTCTCCTTGTTCCACAGCCTGCAGATGGCTGGTGATTTCAGACGTGGTGACACCACAAAATGTGACATCTTTATTCCTAGTAGCTCCACTGGAGGTATTTCTTTCCCCCTTCTCTCGTCTTCCCCTCCCACCAGAGATCTTTTTTTCATCTCTACAAGCTAAATCATCATCTAGCACTGTCTTTGTTTGCTTGGGATTTGTGAAAATTACAGCTTCTGGGAGAGAAATGGTATGTTTAGCTGGGAATAATGACAGGCTATTGCACAATGAATGTCTCCAGAGGAGGGGGATGAACAGTATTAGTGCTTAATGGCATCAGGCTGGGTAATCAGAAGTCTAATTAGGAAGAGATGATAATTTATTAAATTTAACCATTATTAAAGAATAGCTGACAGAAATGAAATGCAATCAAGAGTCTGAGGATGCTTATGGGGGTTTTTGCTCCCTTGGTCACCCCCATCCTGTGGTGGGCCCCTCTCTCAGAGGCTTCTGGAGGAAATGAAGCTAAGGACAGGATGCTGGAAATACTTGTTCTTCCATCTGCAAACCCTTCACCTCCAAAGCCTCATCAGGCTCAGTCCTCTCAGACCCTCTTCATTTATTTGCCACCTGCACAAGCCCACTGGAAAGGCTGATGTGGCAGCTTTCTGCAGATAATGCTCCTCACTGTTTGTCCCTGCAGACCCTTTCAGCTTTCCCTGGGCCTGGCCCAAAGGCAGGTGGACATGAAGGCAGGTTTGGGAGGCTGTGGCTCCCCAAGGAATACCTTCTGCTTGAAAGACAGCTGAGTGCAACCCATTGCAGGCAAAGTGAGTGCCTGTAGGAAGCTGAGGAACTTCCCAGGAATTCGCCTTTCCCACAGCCCTCACCAGCAGCACATCCCTGCTCATAGAGAGTAGATCTAAAATCTGAGCTCTCCTGGATGTCTTGCTCTGCCAAAGGACTTCCACTGTCTGTGGTGATCATCAGTGGTCCATGCTGCTCACTCTCAGAAGCAGCTCTGGCCAGTATGACCCACACTAGAGTGACCAAGCCCTAATGCCCCCAGCTCCAGATTTATATGAAAGCAACTCATTTTCCAAGCAGATCCCAGTTCAGTGAATATTTACATTGGATTTGCAGAGATCTCTCCTCTTTCCCCCATCTCTGAGGAACAGTCAGCCTAGGAGAGAAGATGAGATGCTCCCTTTGTGTACCACATTCATAGAGATGCTGGTTTCAATCCTCAGTGGGTTAGAACATTCTATCTTATCTTTGCAGACAGCACTGGGGCCTCAATTACAATATCTTCCCTCCTGGCTGGACTGTGGCAATGAAAAGGACATAATTGCCAAAACCTGAGCCCCTTCCTCTAATTTGCACACCTCAAACCAGACTCTTCTCCCAGCAATGAGCTTCCCCAGGCAGTGAGGGATGTTTTAGATCTCAGTCTGGCATCAGGGCAAGGGCTCTGTGGTCTAGAACTGTGATATTTAAAAGATTCCCCCCACTAAACACTGCAATAAGGAAAAGCATCTTTCCCAATCATGGTGTAATTTTTCCCAGGAAGATGACACTTGGCTGTGCAGGAGGCAGAACTTCTTGGGAGATTGTCTAAAGCTGGTTAAATCTTCCTGCTGGAAGCCATGGATTCCCAAAAAACTCATTACTGACATTCCCAGATCTCAGACCTACCCCCTCTGACAGATATAACCGGTGACAGGTAATTTAGGGAAGACACCAGTCCACCAGTCTGAATCATAGAATCATAGAATGGATTGGGTTGGAAAAGACTTCTGAGATCATCAAGTCCAACCGTTGGTCCAACTCCAGTCCCTTCACCAGATCATGGCACTCAGTGCCACGGCCAAGCTCCGTTTAAAATCCTCCAGGCATGGGGAATCCACTCCCTCTCTGGGCAGCCCATTCCAATGAAACCTACTTCTGTTCCTTGGGAATGAGCAGGAGTGAACCAACATGTCAGTCCTGCTCCTTGAAATCATAATGGAAAAGTTCCTCAGAAAACTTTGATACAATATTGATCCATGAGCCTGTACAGAATGGAGAGAGATGGAATTTTGCTCAAGTTTCCTGCTGTAGAAACCAAATCCTGCTTGCTCAAAATGCTGCTGTCCCATTATTGCACATGTCTTTGTCATTTCCAGAAAACTCTTCTGGCAGACTTGTTTTCACAGTTTGCAACACATGAAAGCCCAGCTGCCTGTCTGTCTGTCTGTCTGTCTGTGGCATTAAGGAGTGAGTCAGCAGAGCACCTGAACTTCCAGCCTGCAGCTAAACTGGGACCAGCTGCAACATGAACAATACTGCCAACATGTGTTATGTTTCTAGCAAATAAACAATAGAAAGTAAACAAGGGGAGGAGGGAGAGATGCAAAGGAGATAGCCATGATGCTGTTAGTTTAAAATAGATTTATCCCTGATTTGGCAGGAGGAACCCAAAGAGAATCACAGAATCAGTGAGGTTGGAAAAGCTGTCCATGGCCATCGAGTCCACCCTGTGCCCAATGCCCACCTTGTCTCCCAGTCCAGAGAACTGAGTGCCATGGCCAGTCCTTCCTTGGACACCTCCAGGGGTGGGGACTCTATCACCATCCCCTTGGGCAGCCCTTTCCAATGCTTAATAACCCTTTTGCTGAAGAAATTCCTCCTGATGTCCAACCTGAAACTCCCCTGGCACATCTTGGGGCTGATTCCTCTTGTCCTGTCACTTGTTACTTGTGAGAAGAGACTGCCCCCCACTTGGCTCCAACATCCTTTTAGGCACTTTGAGAGCATGAAAAGGCCACCCTGAGCCTCCTTTTTCTGGCTAAATATCCCTCCCTCCCCCAATGTTTCATTAGCAGCAGTTTTGTGCTAAGATCTCTTGCATCCTGCAGGTAAAACCCCTCAAAGGTGGAAGCAGCATTTCAGGTAAGATGAGAAGGACATGGAAAAGCATCCAGGTACCCACAATTGCACATCACATGTCTAATGACACTGCACCTCAGGTGTCCCTACAGACAGCTGTCTAAACATTAAAAACTTAGGATTTCACTGAGAACTCCTCTTGGTGGGATCCAGCCTTCAGGCTGGGACACTTGACATTCATTTCCATAGGAAGTGGGGTGCCACCTGTCCTACAGCTGTCCATACAGTCAACATGGACTTCCAGATGCCCCAGAGAATGTGGCTGGTGGCCAGATGTCATTGGATATGGGTGGAAGTTTCCCACAGGTCCTGGGTCATAAATGCCAGCTCCAAGCCAGTATCTGAAATGTCCTAAAGCATCTCATGTGGCTTGGACACATAAAAGGCCAGGCTGGATGGAGCTGAGCAACCTGGAATAGTGGAAGGTGTCTCTGCCCATAGCAGGGTGTTGGAACTGGATGGTCTTTAAGGTCCCTTCCAACCCAAACCATTCTGTGATTCCACAGTCCTATGAGGTCAGCAACTGATTTGTTCCCCAGTGGAACTGAGATGTCTTTCCAGGTGGAGCAGGAAGGTGAGGACCTGTAGATGTGCAGACCTGTTGAACTTCAGCACCACCTCCTGCTGGGCAGGTCAGTGAGGGGATGTTTGTGTTTTACTGCTGTTTACCAGGCAAAAAGAGCTTTCCAGGCATCTCCCACTTCACTGGCAAACGTGCCCTGAACCCAAAGCTCAGCATGACCTCCGAGGTAAACTGGGCATGACCCTTCTGACATGTGCTGGCAACACTTGTGCCCAGGGGAACAGGAGCCAACAACTGCAGGATGCTGCTCAGAACATATTTCAATATGCTGATTTAATCTGCACCCCTGAGCAGAGCTCTGGCAATCCTGGGGCACAAAGATCCAACACCCCCTGGAAACACAGGCAGGGAGGGCATGGAAAGCACAGGCTCTGATGACACTGGTGGGCTCTGAGGACAGAAACAGCTAATTGGCTTTGGCTGCTGCAGGGAGAAGTTAAGGTCAAATACTGGCCTTTTCCTTCATAAGTCAGGGAATCTCACTGAAGCAGATGAAATGAATAATTCACCAGTGTCGTGGCTGGTCAGTGTTTAAGGGATAGATTGTTATTGTTTTCCATCTTGCAAAAAGTTGAATTGAGCTCAGATTCTTCAGGGGACCCAAAAGTGCAGCTCCCACCAAGGACAAAGATTTATGAGCAGTGACCAGGTAGACACAGGAACTTTTTCATTTTTTGTTCTTTTCAAGGAAACATTTAATAAATATCCAGGACAGCTGAAAAGCTGAGCCAGGATAGTGGCAAGAGTCAAAAATAAGCTGGTCTGAACTTTTATTTGCTTTGCAGCATTGAAGCCAGAATAAATCCATGCAGATAGACATCTTTTTCACTCTTAAAATTGTACAACTAAGATCAGTCTTGGCCACTGAGAGAGATACTGATCTCACTGGCATGTTGTTCATTGCAAAAATCTCCATTAAGGTCAACTTTATATCCCTGGAATAAAAAGAATTAAGTCAAGCACAACTTCTGAGATAGTGATCCTTCTGAACACTGAAATGCATTGAATTAATCCAATCTAGTTGAGAGATCTGCTTTGGGATAAGGAAAATTTGCCATAGATTTTAGTGAAAGTACTAATTTTCTAGATCTCTCCTTCTTTGAAAAAGGGGTCCTGAGAGTCAGGAAAAAAAAGGCCACGCACTGTGTACAGCAACTCTTTGTTGTCCATCAGGGTTCCTCTGCCTTCAGAATCCAAAATACTAAATACACAAAGAAAAAACGTCTTTTGCCTTGTGATCATTATTGTTGCTTTCCTTTCTTCATTGCCAATCCCAGGAGAAGACCTTCTCACCTGCCTCAAGCTGACATAAAACCTGTCCAGCTGTTTTACAAAATGCTCCATTTCCTCACTTTTGATCAGCTTTAATCAATGTCTTGGGTTGAGCCACTTTGCTAAACCCATAACAATCAATTAACAATGAACTAATTGCCATCAGTGCAGACAGACACAATACTGAACTAAGATGCAATAATGAACCAACAGCCAAACAGGTTTCCCAAAACTCAGAGAATGTGGTGGAAAAAGTCCAGGACTTACGAATATTGGCTGGTTTCGTTGTGTCCAACATCTGGGGAGTGCAACTTCTGCACTAAGATCCGGATGATGCAAATGAAGAGGATGAAGTTCACCTGCCAGGATGGGAAGAGAGAAGACAGAGAGAGGCAAACATGAGTTATTGTCCCCTGGTGAGCAGAGCCACCAGCAGAGGGGAATTCCTTCCACTGCAACGCTTGTGCCACGAGCAGAGAGCCCAGCCCTGGGAGCACAAAGGAAAACGGACACAGGATGGCATCTTGGGCCTGACATCAGCCTGCTTGGGACTTCGTGTTATACATCCCAAGTATGATGATGTCAAGCCCAGAGAGCACAGCTATGCACGACGTCCTGCTGCCAGGCTGGGTGGGACAAGAGCCTCGGGACAGAGCCAGCGACGGACGACAAACCCTCGGGAGACGGTGACATGGGAGCGGCTGCTGAGCGCGGCACAGGCTGAGCCAAGGAGACCAAAACAAAACACAAAGCAGTACCCACCCCACTCTGCTCAATGCTATTGGCCATGTCCTCCCTGGGAGGGGCTGAAGACCTTGGACAGTGAGGGACAGACCTCGAGGATGCAGTGGGAAATGTTCCCTCTGAGGATGTGGAACTAGGAGCTGACACCTGGATTTTGGATGGTTCTTTTCACTCAAAACATCTCAAAGTGCTCCACCAACACACCCAGTTACTGGCAAAGGGGTAGAGCTTCTGGGCCCCTCAGTTTAGAAAAGATATTGAGGTGCTGAAGCAGGTCCAGAGAAGAGCAACAAGGCTGGAGAAGGGACTGGAGCACAAGTGCTGTGGGGAGAGGCTGAGGGAGCTG
>JAWWEV010000083.1:2185511-2195920 GCA_035583235.1 Hafferia zeledoni | reverse complement strand
AAAACTCAAGGTCCCCACTGGAAAATCCCACAGTGGACTTTTGGAGGAGGTTGGTCTAAATGCTTCTACATGAGCCAAGTGATCCACATCGTGCCTAGAAACAAGTCTGATGGATTTGGACACCAGGGAAGATGAGAAAGACTGAGGGACATTTGTAAAGCCACTGATGGAGTTTCCTTGGAGTGGTACAAAGAGCCAAGTCCTGGGTTCAATGATCATTCAAACCTGCTACATTTAGCCATGAAAACAAGCCCTGCTCATCAACTCTGGTTTTCTGCCCAGGCTGATTTTTTCACCCAACGGCAAGAACTTTCTTTCCCTCAGGAGTGGATTTATGAAGGAATTCATGGAGGCTGCAGGGGCCACACATCCCTCTGGAAACACCCCCAGTGCATGGTGCACGTGCTGGCTCACATGGGGACTCAGTGATGCTCATCACATTTATTTTGCCTACACTGCCCCTGAAATCCTTTCACCCACATTCTCACAGCCCAGAGAAATGCCCAACAAACTTAACTTTTCAGGGTGTTCATGTTGAACTCAATGGTAAACCAAAATTAATTGAGTTTAAAATGAGTTAACACCATGACTGAGGTTTCCCACACAAAGTAAAAATGCAGTAAAACCATGAAAAAGTTATTTTTTGATCAATTATATATACCCTTCATGAATTGGAGCTCCCAGTTGATCGAAGCATTGACACATTTGTGGCTGGAGAGCTTAACATATTTTTGCATGGCTGGTGCATAAAACATAATTTTAAATTTTTTTAATGCAACAGGTAATATCAAATTTAGGAATTTGGTCCCTTCATCAGAAACACTGGGAGAGGCTTCTGTTTTACAGTCTTAAATCTGTTCTGGAAAAGGGGTGTCTTTATGCTTTTATTCCTTAAAGGAATTAAGTGCAGCACTTACTCTTCTAATAGAACAGTTTTATTGCTTTGGGTTTGCCCAAACCAGCACAGCAGTGAGAGCCTTCAGCAAATTGAACTGTTTGTTCACATCTCTCCTCAGACTGAAGCAGCTCAAGGCCACATCCAGCCATCACACACAAATCCCTCAGTAAACTGTGTAGACAGTCCTGGAATTCAGAATTAGTCCCCAGGTCTCCCAAGTCAAATTTAATCCTGCAATTTCAAAGTACAAACTTAACTCAAGCCAAGCCAACTCAACCCAACCAAACCCACAAAGGGTTTATAACTATTTCTCCAAAGATATGAATGTTAGAAGAGACATTTTGACTGTATTTTATGTAGGTATTTTTTTCACTGTGACTTAAAAGCCATTCACCCTGAGCTGGTGTTTAACACCAAAATCCTCTGATGGGGATAAACACACACCATGGGAGCAGACATGGGGCCACCTGAAAGCTTTCAGGAGCTGTGGGTTCTGCAGGAAAATTCCTCTATTTAGATCCAGAAATGCTTCTGGAGGGAAACTCTTCTCACACAGCTCTGTGGTCATGTCCCAGTCCAAACTCCCACAGGGGTGAGGGGTCAGTTCAAACCCCAGGGCTCACTGGCTTCTTGGCTCCTCTGCCATCAGCAGTTATCTCTGGAATTGTTTATTCCACTTTCCATGTCATTCTGGCCATTCATTGCTGCTCCCAAGAAAACCCAGTGGCAAGAATACAGGGAGGAAAAAGCACAAAGACATTCCAAATGGAACACTTCATGCTGCAGACAGTTCTTGGGAAAAGCTCAGAGGAGGCTGCTCTGGGTATCAGCAGAAAGGTCATTATAAAAGCAGGGGCAGGACTCAGGGTTAGGATACAGAAAATTTAGAAGTCAAGGAATAAACTGGGTGGATGGAATGGAAAGAATCTTTTTCTGGTGCTGTATTGAAAAACAGGTCCAGGAGGGATCTGCTGGAGTGCTGAGTCCAGTGAGCAGCTCATCTCATGTTACGAATTTGCTATGGAGGGTTCCTTTATGCTTTTTTTTTTTTTGAATGACTTCTGATCACATCTCTTCATGTTGCTGATTTCAATTTCCTGCCTAAATTTATTCATGACTCTCATCCTTTTACATCAATATGGCCTTGAGATAAACAGCCCTTCTTCCCCCTTGCTGTTTGCTCCAGCTGATAACAGAGTCTGGAAGTAAAAAAAAAACAAACATCCCAACTCCTTTCTTCCCCTCATTTATCATCCCAGTAGGGAAATCTCCCAGTTGCACACAGAGAGTGTGGGATAGAGATCCAGAGGAAAAATAGATGATGGTGTCTACACATGGATTTGCTGCCCAAACTCCTGCAGAGATTGGTCACTGGAGCCCACCCAAAGGAGGGGAACAGCCCTCCAGAATCCAGTGAAGTATCAGAGCTTGACTGACTGTGGTTGTACTTTCTTGTACAGGCACTCATCCCATGGATACCTCAAGTTAGTTGTGTGAATCTGGATCTGACTCCCACCCTCCCTGAAAAGTGTCACTGAATCCCTAAACAGAGCACTGCAAGTCTCCTTGGACCAGGATCTCCAAAAAATGAGCATGTGCCTGGGAGGTGGACACAGCACTGACAGGAATCCCAAAATCTTGTAGAGCCTCAGCTGTGGGTTTGATCTCACAGAACCATTAAGGTTGGAAAAGACCTCTAAGATCAGCAAGTCCAACCTCAAAAAGGACCAGATGCCTATAAGTCTTTGATAATTAACTTATTCCCTTTCTATATAAATTAAATGGCAGCAACCATGTGTTTTTTCTTTCAAATGAGAAGAAAAATCAGACCCTTCCCAAAGGACTGTCTCACATGCATTTGCAAGGTGATTTCTGGTGCACATCAGAACCTTCCCAAAGTACTGTCTCACATGCAAGGTGATTTCTGGTGCCTTGTTCAAGAGGGCCAACAGAACAAGGTGGAAAGTTGAAAGTGCACAGCTACTTACTGAACTGACAAAGCAGTGCTCAGATTCTCCACTCTCAAACAGGATGACATCTTTGATGAAGACTGCAATGGCTCTCATTATGAAGGACATGAAGAGATGCATGTGGATATAATTTCGAGTGCAGTGCAGCTTTCTGTTGGGAAGAGATGAAACATTTGTGAATAGGCAGGCTGCTCAAATGGATTATTTATCTATTTGCATCTATTTGTTTCTTCTGCCAAGACATGGAGTTACAAGGAAACATCAGAAACCCCGAGACAGGCTCTGTTCTTGCACAGCAGCACAAATCCACTTAAGCCTTTTTAAAGCCACAAAACATGGCAATCCCCAGATCTGCTGCTTTTCCATTTCTCAGAAAAACAGCACAAAATACAGAATGACAGAAAACAGGTCCATCCCAGTGGTCTCCACTGGAAAAGAAACATCTTCAACTGAGCAGACTGTGCTGACAATGAAGGGCTGTTTTCTACACCATGTTTGTACTGCAATAATTCTTTGCAAAGTGAAATGTTTCTTCCAGAAGGGAAATAAATTCTTAGCATCTGTTGTCAAAGTTAACACATATTACAGGCTTTCTGGAGCAATGTGAACTATATTTTCACTTAAAAATTACTAATTGATAATGACACTGAGAACATCATCAGAGTTGTGCTGTTTGTTGCCCATTAATATTTTGAAGAGGAATTTTGATCTAGTAGGTACTTTTTTTTCCAAGTGGGACTTTACACCAACTAAGTGAAAAGCCCAACACTCTGGAAATGAGTACTTTGTACAGACATCAGAACGACAACAAACCTCAAATCAAATTACCACCTCTTAATGAGTCACTGTGCATTGGCAGAGGTTATGCCTCTAATCTCTGATGATGGCAAGATAACGTGACTGAGCTGAGCCCACTGCACTTGCAGGTGAAGGCAAGAAACTCCACAGTGTCCCATGAAGTAACACCACGAACCTCAGCAGTTCATCAGCTTGGCTGGCACCTTGGACCTTGCTGAGATAACCTGCATGTGTGTCTGATTCACTCCCCCCTTGTAAGAGGAGTGGAGAGAACACACATGCAGAGAAGAGCAAAGTTCTTGGAGGGTGAGGCCACTCCTGGGCTAAGTGTGAGAGTTGGCCTAGAAAAAATATGTTCTTTCCTATGTGAGGAGATGGAACCACATCCAAAAGGTTCCTCCATTCACAGAGCTCTGGTTTTTGCTGTTCTCCCTTTACATGAACAGCTTTATAATAGGACATTACCCATATGGAGACTTTTTCATTGGAGGTACCCAAATTTAGATGCCTGAATTTATTACAAACAATAGAGACCAAAGATTAATCATCTTAAGCTTCCTTCCAACTCAAACCATTACAAGATTTTGTGATTCTGGGTAGTTTTGGGGTGTGATTAATCTGTACCATTTTGAATACCTGCTTTGAGTAGAAATTCCATAGTATCCATATATACCATTCTGACCAGGACTCCGTGGACTACAACAGGTTTCTGGGATAATGGCCCCCAATACAGGGATCCATCATGTGATGATCTGCCTTTACTGAGATGAATCCACCTCAATAATTGGATTTGGGTTGTAACTCTCACACAAAGGCCACAAATCCCATGCTAAAAAGCAGTGGTACCAAAAGATGGAAGAACTTTCCAACTCAGACTTGACAGAAGTTTTTGGCATGTATCTGTAATACTCATAGCCAATTAAGTCCACAACTTTGACAGCCTCTATGTGCCTTTTTTGCTCACAGTCTTACCTGAAGAGACACAGAATGATCATGGCAGCTGTGAGGGCAATGAGTGATAAGGTGTGCCCGATGGTGTAGCCCGTCTTGACCGTGCCATAGAACGCCGTTTGCTGGTAGGAAGGGAAGAGATAAAACAGGGCTTTCAAAGAGCTGCCAAAATGCATCCAAAAATACAGCAACACTGACTGGTGAGACAAGGAAATCATCCCTCTCCATTCTTGTAAAACAACTCCAACTCCTTTACATCCAGTAGAGGACACAACTCAAATACCACCAGTGTGAATAAGAACATGTCCAGTTGGAGCAGAACTTGGATCACTCCAAATCCAGTTAAACAAGGGGAAGGTTCCTGCTGGAAGGATTCTGGTTTAACATTTGCAGAGACAGCTCCATGGTGGAACAAGAAGGACTGATGTTCATCTAAAGACTTCACTGACACTTTGGTGCTGAGGATGAGGAGCTCATTGTGGAAGTTTGAGGGCAGAACTCTTTTGGAAACTGGTTTGCTTTTGTGGAAGTTACACATTCTGGTTTGGCAAGTCAGAAGTTCAAACATTCTCACTGACATGACACTTATGTTAGTTCAGAAATAGAGGTTAAGTTGGAAATTGGCTTGTGGCTTTTCTCTTTGGTGGAACACAGAGGGAATCTCTGAGCACCACAGGACTTGAATCCAAGAGGGAATCCTGTTCTGAACAAAATGGGGAATAAGGCAACAAAACTCCAGCTCTCCCACATCTCTTTAGCAACACTCTCTATCAATACATTCTGATTTTCAGCTTAAAATAAAAGGACAAAACATCTAATGATAGACGTATTTAAACTTTATTTATTTTATCAATGAAAAATCTAAGGTTTTATGATAATCTGACTCACTCTGTGGAAAACCTCATTTTTTCCACCCTTTGACTGACCCTTCTCTGCCTTCCTTTTCCTCTTTTTCTAAGAAAAACCCAAACAACCAAAACCACAAGGAGCAGTTTAGACAGCAAATCTAACCCCAACCTTGTTTGGAAAAACACTTTTCAGTAACACTGAGAGCTGACATTTTTATATGTTATTTTCACAGGCCTTGACAAGTACTTGGTACTTCACAAAATCAGTGGGGCTGAGATGAGTAGCAACCCTTTCACATCTGCACCAACATGCTGTGTCTGAGGAAGAGGCTGCCCCACACCCCATTTAGGAGAGCAGAGAAATGGGGGAAAGGACATTAAGGGACATCATAGGAGATGTCCGCAGTGGGGCAGTGGATGGAAACTTTCCAGTGTGAATACAGATATTCCACTTTGCCTCTTAGGGTTATTCCCAGGAGCACAGAAGGTTCTGGGAGTTACTCAACAAGTAATTCCTTGCCTTTATATTTTACAATGACCAACCCTTGTGTAGAGAAGGATGGTCCTGCTTTAATGCAGTGTATGAGGTCACCTCTGCTCTGGAAACAGCACACGATGACTTCTCACTCTTCATTTGCACTTTCTAATGACAATCAGTTCCTATTTTACAGGTAACAGAGCAGAGAATCTGACCCAAGATCACAAATGGAATTGGAATTACACTCAGAGTTCAGATTACTAAAATATTCTTACTAAGAATAAAAGGGATTTAGATAAGTGAAGGCAATGCATGTCAGGATGCCTGGATGGCAGCTGAAGACCTAAACTGATTCACAGAATGAAATTAAGCAGTTTAACATTGTCTCTCTGCCTTCTAAAAGCTTCTGCTTAATTTCACAGGAATCTGAGAACAACAATTATTTCAGGTAGACGTTAAATTCAGATTAAATGAGAATTGTCTTCCTTGGTTTCTGTTCAGTAACATCAACATTTGTCCCTTGATATCTTGGTTTACAATGGGAAACATTTGCATTTGTAAGAGAAAAAGAAAAGAAATACTGACTTGAGCCCCAAAGTTCAGGAAGTGTTCTGCGTATGGAAGGTTATCAGACTGTCCTGGACTTTGTTTCCCACACAACCTGCTGCTGTTTTGTGCTATTCCCTTTACTTCTTCCTCCCCAAACAGCAATTTATTCTCCCTTCCAAGCCAGTACTGCCTGTTCACCCCCCTCAGCCACCTTTCACACAAACTAGACTTAAACAGCATGACAAACCTGCAGAAACCAAAAGCAAATAATTTAGAAAGAATTAAAAGAGCACAATGTCTGTTCTCTTGGTAACGCGACGCTCTGGCACTTCTGCAATCCGCTGGGTCGCCAAAGCCCTTCCCAGGAATTCCCAATCCCCTTGGCAGCTGGGACACAAACCAGGGCTCTGGATGGAGGTCCTTCCCAGAGCAGACCTCTAACAATGGCTTTTGCAGCTCTGAGCTGGTGCCACACAGCTTGTTCTGAGGGTCACTTGAGGATGTCAAGCGGAAGGCAGACAAGGGTGTCTTCAGTAGAGCCCTGAAATTCTTTGTACAACTTTCCCTTTCCTATTTTCTGTATTCTTGCACTCTTGAAGCTGCCTCAGTTCTGTTCAGATCCTCTGTTAACTCTCTGAGTGTCTTGGCAATGTGTGACCACCATGTGGAATCATGGAATGGGTTGGGTGGGAAGGGACCTTAAAGGTCATCCAGTGCCACCTCCTGCCATGGGCAGGGACACCTTCCCCTATCCCAAGTTGCTCCAAGCTCTGTCCAACCTGGCCTTGGACACTTGCAGGGATGGGCAACCTATGCCAGTGCTGCCCCACTCTCACAGGGATGAATTTCTTCCATTTCCCCTTTCCCATCACTCCATGCCCTTGAGAAAAGTTCCTCTCCAGCCTTTCTGTAACCCTTCTTTAGGTATTGAAAATGCACATTCATTCATTCATTATTGAAGTTCCCATGTCCAACATTCACAAACACTGACATATGTCAAAAAGCAGAAAAAAAAAAAAGCATGGGCAGAAGTTTAATATAAACATACTGTATAAAAATATAAACATTACATAAATAAAAACATTATATAACAATATAAACACTGCAATATATGGTTGCAGTGAAATAAAAAAAAGATAAGCTTTTTTGTGGGCTATGGGACAGTTACAGGGGACAAGTTTAGATTAGATGCTGAACTTTGAGTTACATGAGGGGAATTTTGCTTCCAACATTTGTCATCCCCTTTAGACTTTACCCTTCATGTCTCAGCATGCAGCAAACCAATAACAAACCCCTCCCTGTGTAATGACAACACTCCACAGAGCTAATTATACCTAGGTCAGCTAATTTGTGTACAGACAATATCCCAGAGAGCTTGAGGATTTCCTTACAAAACTCAGGAACATTGCAGGAAAATGCCTGTTCCTTACAGAGCTCCAGATACTCAGTTGGTTGAGATCAGCAGGGCAGCACTGATGGCAAGTGATTTAAATCCCTTTTATCCCTTTTGATGCTTATGTTGCCCCAGAAAGACCGGAATCAGCACATCAACTTAATGATAAACATAAATGTGGAGGGCCTGTTTCAAAGCTGACCATGGGAAATGAAGCACTTGAAGTTCTGTGTGGGCATCACACAGACACTGGTATGATCCTTCCAGGTGCTGATTTCCTGTCACCACCCTGGAAATTGTGGCTGCCCCATCCCTGGAGTGTTTAAGGCCAGGTTGGACAGGGCTTGGAGCAACCTGGGATAGTGGAAGGTGTCCCTGCCCATGGCAGGGGGTGGGACTGGATGGTCTTTAAGGTCCCCTCCAACTCAAACCATTCCATGACTCTATGAAATCAAAGGGAATATTGTTTGTTTGACCAAACACTTGAACTCTGCTTCCAGGGATCCTCCAGAGGAGCCTTCCCTCTTGAGAAATCAGAATGGGAATGGAAAAAATTGAGCATGGGAAGATCATGTGACTCTGATATTGATCCCTGTTAAATCTGGATCTCTGCCCATGCAGGTTTACAAACCTCTTCCCCAGGAGTGCTGTTGGAATCATATCCACAGGCCACGGCGTAGGGGGCAGGGTACACATCTGACCAGCCCTGGCTGGTACAATTCCTGGTCACATTCCCTGGAAGGAAGGAGGAAAGGAGGATTTAGAAAGAAACATTCACCTTTCTACTAAACAAATGTCTGCTTTTTGTGACACAAATACCAGAGCACAGTTCTTGTAACACTTGAGTAAAATTCTCCTGCTTTTTCTCTGTTATTAAGTTTTCATATTACACAGAACACATAAATGGGAGGCACCCACTGGGCTGTAAAGCTCAGACCTCAAAAACAAAGCACAGTTTAATAATGAGGTGCCCACAAAAGTTCTCTTCTAATGGTACAATAATGCCAGTTGTATCAAGACCTTTGGTTGTTGGCACAGCACCAAGATTGTTGAGATTGTTACTGTCATATTGCCTTGTTCCTGGAAAACTTTTATCCAAACACATCAGTGAGGCATTTGTGTCTTCCAGTGAGAAGCTGAGACAGGGAGAGGTGGAGGGTGGATGATGCAGGTGAGGTTGGACACCTGGGAACTGAATGCAGTGCTCCAGAGCCAAATGGGAATTCTGGGAAGCCAACTGCACTCTTGTCTGAGAACCAAATACTCCAAAAATTGGCTGTGAAGGGAGAAAAACCACATCCTGACCACCTGTATTGCCTGTTCTAACATGTAGACTCAAGGGCAGGGAGATTTCCCGGCCTCTGGAGCAGGATCAGTGCCTGGGGCCTCCAACCAGCTAAAGAGAGCCTTAATTAACATAAGGACATCTCACTCCTTCAGCCAAAACTGACAAAACTGAGGTTCACGTGGGTCTTTGGCACTCTGGGCTTGCTGGTCCATCCAGGATTGTGAGAACAAAGCACTTCTCACTCTGGAAAACATCTCTGCTTCCTGTCCCAGCTCACCTCAACCCCACAATGGATTAATCCAGTGAAAGAGGGAGGGACCAGCAAGAGGATAAGCCTTACCCTGAGGGGTTTGTGGCCTAAAAGACCAAGGCACATGTTGGTCATGCAGAAATAGCGAAGCAGCAACACATCCAACACTACACTGTGAATTCCCCCAGCACCTTCTCTGCCCACCCTGCCCAGCTCACAGGGATGCCCTCACTGTGTCATTCCATCAGTGCCATCCAGAACTGCCACCCTGACTAAAAACCTGGTACAACAAACCAGAACAAACAAAGAGCAGTCAAAACTGGCTGCTCAGACGGAAAATGGCATCGGTGAAACCCAACAGCTCTGCAAACATTTCCAACAATGGGCTTCTCTGCACACAAGAGCATGAAAACCTCTGCAAACAGGAGCCAATCCACCCTGCAGCTGTGAGTCACGGAAAGGTTTGAGCATCACCTCCAGAAATTTCTGACAACTGAGTCATCTGGACATCTTCCCAGCCTTGGACTTTGCACTGAAATCAGCACCAGCCTGACCTGTGGATAAAGTCACCTGTTGAACCCTGGGACAGGTGGATTTTGACATTAAACCTGACCCTCTAACTGGCCTTTGGGACAGATCTGAACTCCACGGAGGCTCTGGGAGGTGCCTTTGTTAATTTTCCTCAAGAAGCAGCTCCAGCAGACCTTGGTGCTGCTCCTCAGGCTTTCCCTGCACTGTTTGGTCACTGTTTGGCCACAGTTCACACTGGGATCATTGGAGATCTTGTGCAAACAAATCAAGAACATGACTGTTCAGTGCCTTTGTTTTCTTGAGGTGTTATGCAATTTCTGTTATTTCTCCATTACAATGGATCTCATTATCTGAACTTCATTGCTTCCCATTTCCTGCTAGTTCCAGACAGTGCTGAGGTCACCTCTGAGCCTCCTCTTCTCCAGGCTAAACACCCCCAGCTCCCTCAGCCTCTC
>JAWWEV010000083.1:2136203-2149503 GCA_035583235.1 Hafferia zeledoni | reverse complement strand
TGGTACTCCAGTCACCAACTGGTGAGCTCTGCAGAGGGTTCCTGGTACTCCAGTCACCAACTGGTGAGCTCTGCAGAGGGTTCCTGGTACTCCAGTCACCAACTGGTGAGCTCTGCAGAAGGTTCCTGGTACTCCAGTCACCAACTGGTGAGCTCTGCAGAAGGTTCCTGGTGTCCTCACTGTAGACCTCCCGACACACAAACACATCAGGCATTGTGCCCACACACACACACACATTCCAAAATAGAGGCCAAGGGGACTATTGCCAGAAGAGGCATCATCAGTGGGTCCCTTCCAGCAGGGACCTGGCAAATTGCAGCACTGGAGGAACCAGAGCCTGAGTAGATCTCACTGCAGCCTCCCAGTACTTTAAGGGGTTTATAACAGGGAGGGAAAGCAAGTTTTTACATGAGCAGATAGTGATAGGACAGGGGACAATGGTTCTAAACTAAGGGAAGAGATTTATTAGATGTTAGGAAAACATTCTTCACCATGAAAGTGGTGAAACACTGGCACAGGTTGGGCAGAGAAGCTGTGGCTGCGCCATCCCTGGAAGTGTTCAAAGCCAGGAGGGATAGGGCTAGTGGAAGGTGTCCCTGCCCATGGCAGGGGATGGAACTGGATGATCCTTAAAGTCCCTCCCAACCCAAGCCCTTTTATGATTCTGTGATGACTCTATGAAACCCTAGAGAGATCCTGCCCATCTCTCAACAAACTACACTGGATTTTCATTTCTAAACCAGAAGAAATGGTCCTCTTTCCAAGATGACCTGTTTCCATCTCCTGCTCTCACCAGTCTCAAAGTCATGGACATGGCTCCGAGCCTGGCCAAGCTCCTGTTCCTGCACTGACAGGCAGATCCCTCCTGTAGGGACACCTGGCTGTGCTAAAGGTGGTTGTGCCTTGGCCAGTTTTTCCTGAAGCAGGAGGGTGAGCACTGCACTGTGAACAGGACCACACCAACTGCTCTCCCTGAACAACATGCACATCACAGCAAAGCCCCTTCTGGGACAGCCCCTGTTCCAGACAACAGTTTCCATTCAGAAATGGGCCAAGCTCCATCACACAACACGTTGGTTTTCTGGCTCTCAGTGATGCTCTTGGCAGGTTGTTCTCATATCTCACTCCCTCGCTGCTACAAACCTTCCTACACCCAGCCAAATCCAATCCTATGGGAAGTACAAACACTCCCTTACTTTAGAATCACAGAATCCTTAAGGCTGGAAAAGACCTCTGAGATCATGGAGTCCAACCACTAACCCACCACTGCCACATCTATCATTAAACCACGTCTCTAAGCAGCACATTCAACGTATTTTGGGAACATTTCCAGGGATGGTGATTCCAGCAGTGCCATGGGCAGCCTGTGCCAATCCTTGACACCACTTTCAGTGCAGAAATTCTTCCATTAAGAGAAAGAAGATGCTTCCCTTCCCCACGTGAGGGGTAACAGCGTCATCCCCATGGCATTGATTTGCAAGGCTGATTGAGCCAAACACTAATTACAACATCTTTAGGATGTGAAAAGAAATAAGCAAAAATTGAGTAGGGGAAGTACACCTTTCTCATTTCCAGGTTGGGTTTTGTAGTCACAAGTCTATGCCTAGTGGAACATTAATTTTCAGAGTCTGGAACTGAACTTGGAGCTGCTCAACTTCATCCTGAACTGCTGCCTCTTTCCAGCTGTAGCTGAATTTATTGGTTCATCTCCTTCTACTCATGGTTGCCCCAGCGGATGTTGTTCCTTGCCTGCACTTCTCCCCAGGCTGCTCTGCAAGGGAAATCAGCATTTATTTTTAGGTCCATTGCACTCGGGCTGGTTGGGCTCTCCTCCCAGGGCTGCAATATATATTTCATACTTGTTTTCAGAGCTGACAGCCCAGGAAGTCTGAGTGGGGAACTGGCACAGAAGAAAGAATTAGAAAGGAGAGGGGCATCAAGCTGCCAAAGCATTTTAATACCCCTTCTGGAAAGAGACTGGACTTCTCAGCAGTTCCATAGGCAAGCCCAAATCAGAGACAAAGTTGCTGTTTGATGATGGTGATGATGATGGTGGTGACCTCAATTGTGTAGTAATAAATCCTGTCAGATCTTTAGCAAAGAGGAACAGGAGGGGAAACACACTAATAGAGAAATACATGGAGAAAAAACCCAAAACAAACCAAAACCAAACCCAAAAACTTGCTGGAAAAAGGTAGTTCAGGAGAGAAAACTGTACAAGAGTTGCTCAGCATTCCCAGCACAGGCTGGGAATTGTCCCTGGGAATGCTACAGCTCTGGAATGCTTCTGGACAGCAGCAACAACAGCAGGAGCAGCAGACTCAGGGATCAACCCACATGAGCTGCAGCTCAAATTTGAGATCATTCCACAGTGGATCTACCCAAAGGCTGTGGCTCCAAACCCCTGGGCAGCTGCAGCTCATGACTGCTGCCCTCATGCCCCTCTTGCCCAGCTGCCCTTTGCCACAATCTCCATCCTCTCCCTCACCCCAGGCAATCCCATACTGGGATCCTTGAGGTCTCCAGCACAGCTTTCAGCAGCCACATGGGCTGTTTTCCCTTCCCATTTCCCTTTCCAAGGAGTAGGCATAGTGCTGTCAGGCACATGAGGTGTCTCCCTCCAGAAAATCACAACCTTTACTCAACCCCTTCCTTATCTCTTCTTCCACAACTAAATTTAACATTTCTGGAAGATGCCCCTTCAATAAATCCTGCCTTTGTTTTATATCCCTGTAACAATAACACACAGCAAACCAATTTGCACAGACAACCAAATCCCCAGCTTTATAGTGAGGTTTAAAAATATTTCCAGATGCTGATTGGTCCCTTAAGACATTTCTGAGGCTCAGGTCAAGTAGACCCAAGGCATTAAGCTCCAACTTTTAATTTCCTTTCCATCTACAAAACCATCAGGGTTTGGCTAACACAGTTTAACCACCAGAGCTCTGTCTGGCTCTGGGAACAGGTTTCCAGTGAAAGCAGCACAGCAAAAAAAGTCAATTTTAAGAAATGGAAGGAAAATAACCCTGCAGAGTTATTTATATAGGGTCACAACAATAGGAGTCCTGTGTTGGCAGAAACCTCAAGGAGACTGAAAGGTTGTTCCTGCCTTTAATCCCCAAGTTTGTAAGATCAACAGTCAGAGGTGGAAGGCACAAAAACACACTTCAACATCAGGAGGCTTTTCCTCACGGTGTGTAAATTTAATGACAGTGTAAATCATGCACTCCCAGAGCACATTCACCCACTGACAGACACCCAACTGAGCATCTCCAAAAGACCTGGGGACCAAGATGAATGGATCTCTAAAAGTAACATCTCCCACCACAGTTTTATGAAGTGCTATCATAGCCAGGATTGAGCACTGATATATGAGCCATAATATTTTTTTATTGAACTGACTGGTACAGCCAGAGGTAGGAAAAAAAGCTTTTAAAGCTCTTTACCTCTGGAACACACTGAGGAAACTTCAGGCTGCACATAGTATAGAGGTCTGAAATTCTCTTCTAAGTTTAGTCAAGTCTGTTAATTACAGGGGGGAAAAAAAGGGTAATTAGCACCTGCAGAGCAAATAAATCACTTAGTCGAGGAGGTGGAACCCTCAGTCTTTCGTGAGACTGCAGGGACAGGCAAGAGTTATCACCTCTGTGACAGCAAGGAGACTTGAGGAAAGCTGTGGGTGTCATAAAAATCAATGTCTACACACAGTTTGAGGGTTCTAACGTTCTAATTGTTAATCTGTGATCTTGCCTTTCAGGGGTACATTGTAGGTCTGTAGCACAGCAGGATGGGAGTGATGGTTTTGCAACAAGACACTCTCCACAACCAACAGGCTTTTATTTCATGTTGTCCCACTGAGAAACACCTTCAAGCTAAACCACAGCAATGCCTACTCAGCTTTGTTTCTCTTCCAGACCTCAGCAAGCATTGCCATGCCTCGAAGTGTATATTTCCGTATCAACAAAATATATATAACTATACATTTCAGTTGTTCCAATAAAAGCTGTTATTTCTCTTGATAAAACCTTTCCTCATCTGCATTGTACACAAACAGCCCAAAGATAAGCCTTTGATATTCTGATTGCTGCACGAATTCCCAGGAAAGGGAGCAGAGAGCAGGCCAAGCAGGAACAATGTTGAATTTTGCCAGAAATGGTGCTGCAAAGGGAACAGTTTGCAGAGGATGAAAGAACAAGAAATCCTGTGCCCCAAGTACAAAGCAGCATCTCCAGCAGGTGGAAAAGGAGTTGCACAGAGAAAATGTGCAAAAAAGCAGCTGTACAAGGAGAGTCAGGGAGCAGAGCAAAGCAGAAAGAGGGGGAAAATTCCTTGAGAGGAATCATTGCTGGAATTAAGTGCACAGCAGAGCTGAGACCCACATGGCTCTAAAGCTGAAATTAATGTCATTCCCCTCCAAAAATGCAACCCAGCTCAGCAGTCCACACTTGGGCAGGTCAGTAACTCTCCACGTTTGGCCTCTTTTGGTGCCCTGTAAAGCTGGGAACTGCCTGAGCAGCAGCATTTTGCTCTGCCTCTGAGTGGGTCAGGCAAAAAGACAGGTGTTTCTACAGTAAAAAAAGGCTGGGAAAGCCTAATTATTCTTAAAAGCCAGGATGAAAACGAAAAACAACCAAAGAGATGGATGCAGACTTGGAAGGGAACAAATGGCTTGTCTCGGTGTTGGCTGTTTTGCATCTGGCTTTGAAATGACCCCGGGGCAATGGGAAATCCCTGTGATATTCCCAGGGAGGGATTCCCAAAGGGTGCCCAGCCAGGGCAAGGCTGGCAGAGGAGCTCCATCACCCCTCTGTGGAGCTCCAGCACATGGCACGGCTCAACAAGGGCGAGAAAGCAGCGACATCCCTTTGCATTCCTTGCTGAGTTGGCCCAAATTACAGGGAGAAAAACAGCCAAGGAATACTGGGCAGAGCTCAGGACTGAGCTCAGTCACTGATGGTGAGGAGGATGAAGTGGCTTTAGCAGTGGGATACATGAATCACATCAGCCAGCACTGCTGCACCACCTTGGCTGGGTAGTTTTCCTTCCAGCAGGAGCTGAATGGTCCTGGGAAAGATTCCATTCCTTCCCTCCCTCTGTAAGAAATCACATCTGTCAGGGCACAGGGTTTTTAATCTCTGCTCAGGAAACTCCTGAGGGCTGTGAAAGATGACTTAAAAATAATTAAATATGAAGCAAGTACATACATCCCACATGGCCATAAATGAGATGAACTTTCCAAAGGGGTTCCCTTCTGCCCTGACAAATGGATAAACGTGAAAGAAGCTATAAAAATAATCACTGCATTCACTTAAAATCAGCTATAAAAATAATCACTACATTCACCTAAAATTAGCTATAAAAATAATCACTACATTCACTTAAAATCAGAGTTGGATGTGACCACAGCAAAATAAAGGTGGGAGAGGTATAATCTCCAGCAGGGTTTGGATTGTGGCCCTTTCCAGGCTGAGTGCATGAAAAGGCAGACTGCCAGCTTCTCATTTTGGTGCAAATGTGTAGAATAGTTATGGATTTTTTTTTTTTCTTTTTTGGTGGGGAGGTCATCACATTCAGCATATTCCACTTCATTTCCTTCCTGCCTTGCAAAGGGATGTCCCTCAAAGTTTGAGCTGCCACTTAGGAGAGATGAAATAAAAGCTGCTTTGGGGTAATAAATAAAGCAGACTGCAGGGAAAAGCTCAGCATGGAATAAATTTCCTGCCTTTTTTTCCTTCTTACACAACATTAGAAACCTGGGGAGGGATGCAGCTTGCAGCTTAAGATCTGAAGTCTACCTAAAGACTGAACTGCCACTGTAGTCAGTGAGGGCTCAGAAAGGTGCATAACAAGGCACGTGGTGACATCTCAGACACTTTATTTTCAATGCTCACAGCATCAGAGTCAGAGAATCCCAGAATGGTCTGGCTTGAAAAGGATCTTAAAGATGATCTCATTCCATGGGCAGGGTCTCCATGTGGGGCTGGTGAATACAGAGCACCTGCAGGGTGCAGAGGGATCCCTGGAAAGGGATGATGTGGGACAACAGGACATTTTCCCACATCTCCAATGGCCTGAGGTGCCTAAGTGGGAGCAGCAGCACCGAACCTGCCAGCACTGCTGACCACAGCTGGGGCACACACTGACACCCACACAGAAATGCCAGGGTAGGTGCCCTCATCTGCCAGGGAATCCCTGCAAGGAATCTCTCAGGCTGGAGAGCTGGGATTGCCAGTGACATTTCACTGCTCAGATGTTGGTTGTGATGGTACAGATCATCAGGTATTAATTGAGACATCTGTTAAACACAGAATCAAGGTTGGAGCCTCAAAGAAACATCATTTTAAAAGACACCCAATAGATTTCAGCTTTAGAAAGGAGACATGAAGTATTGATATTTCCCCCTCCAGACAAGAATTGTATTTAAATAGATTTTTTTTTCCTTCCCTCTTGATGAGATGACAGAGATGAGGAGGGAAAAAAGAAACTGTGGAGCTCATACTCAGCCTCCCAGCTGTAGGAGCAGGAACATTCCTGCTGGAAAGGGAATAAGGGGATCATGGGGGTGGTGGTTTAGCAAATAGAGTCTCCACATTCAATTTCTTTAGTCTCTTCTCCACTTTAAATTGATGCAAATCAGTAGAGCCAAGCCATGACATCCAGCAGAGTTTATCAAAACAACATCACCAACCCTGCTTGTCCAGCTCACCAGTGAAATGCACCACAAAATAATCCCAATTCGATGCTGAATTAGAAAATAATCCTCATTCAGTTGTAACACTCCAACTGAAATGCCAAGGAGAGAAGTGCAAGTCTCCACCTGCCAACAGTGCAAACAGTGCAATGGATGGGCAGTGACTGCCCTGGGGCTGAGAAAGCCACCTAATGTGACTAATGGAGGAGTTTAAGGCTCTTAATGCCCACTGTTACAGCTGACTGGAAAAGTGACTTTGTTAATGTAAAGTACATCAGAGTCTCTAAAATTCCTGTACAGGAATAGCTCTTTAAACCCTGGAAATACCATATATATATCTAACAGTTAGTGCTGTAGATAAAATCTGGCCCAATAAACTGCCAGTAAAGCAGCACTAATATGGGTTTTCCAGCCCTAAGCAACCCACAACACACATCCCTGCACAGGAAAACCTCCTTAAATTCACTTAACAAACCAACCATCCAGAAATTACTGAGCTGAGTGCTGATGTCACCTACACCAACTTCCTACCAGGGCTGCACTGACTTCAGGGCACCACATCTGCATCCCCCTGAGTGGGAGCAAGAATGTCAGAGGCAAGGACTGCAACAGCAAGGAAGCATCACAGCTGCTTCTGCCTCTTCACCTCACCTGCTCCCTGCCAGCAGGTCAGGCCGTGTTCACAGGGGCTATTTATGTTTGTGCAGATTGGCAATTATTAAACATAAGTGCTCTTGCTAATATAGCTCTTCCCTCATTAGGGTTTATGCATGAGGCTAAAGCTGTTTAGAAGTGATTTGCAGCAAAGCTAGAGCCAGTAGATGTTCCTAATAAAGCTGAAGTTTCAGGACAGAACATGTTGGTACTGTGTTAACATCCTTATCAGAAGAAAATTTGGTGCTTTTATTTAAGGTTTTCTAGAAGTCTGGTTGCCAAATAAAGGGGTTGGACAATGATGCAGGGAGCATCCAGCTGACAGTGGCTTTGGGGAGCCCATCTTGTCCTCCAAACATTCCTCAGGGCACTTTCTGAGTGCTAATGAATGAACTCTCCTTTCATCATGGGTCTTGTAAGGTGAAAGGTGAGGCTTGTGCCCAGGGTGATGAATCATTCCAGAGCAATCCCTGGTGGTCAGGCACAGAGCCAAGCATACTGTGGGGCTGCTCCAGATGGGAATGGTGACAAGGAGACTGCTCAGCTGGGGGACAGCCTTCCCAGCCACAGACAGGACCTCCCTGCCATGGCAGTAGCTGTGTGAGCTCTGGAGGGAGGCCAGTCTGGTGGTTGGAATCACATCCCTGGCCCTCTCATACCTCAAAACAAAAGGTCAGAGTTTTCTTCCACTGCAGTCCTCTGGGATCTCATTTTCAGAGGCAAAAGCATCTCCCCTCTTGGCTCAGTTTCCACCCAGATGAAGCTGTGAGAGCTCGTGACTTCTGGAAAACATCTGGGAGAGTGGAAGGGAGGGAGCAGTGACAGAGCAAACACTCAGCACTCAGAGGAAACCCTGCCTGGCAGCACAGGGCAGGGGCCAAACCAGTGCCATGGCACAGGCAGGCTTGGCAAGTCTGTTTGTTCATCCATGCTCTTCCACCCATCCGAGGGGCCAGAACCGCAACCTTTCCTGCTCTGGGACCTCCAGGCATCTCCACCCCATTCTGCTTGTGGTTTTGGCCCAGAACTGAAGGTTCCTCTTGACTGCATTTCCCAGATTTTCATTCTTGCTAAGGACTTTTCTTTTTTCCAATAAGGAAAAGAGAAAGTTGATGAGAGCAGAGAACGGGGCTGTATTTGATCCCACAGCCTCTCCCAGGCATTAGAAAACCACATACCCATCTCCATGGAGCTGGTGTGATGCAGCAGGGATCCCACTCACAGCCATGAATTGGCACTGCCACACTGGGGCTGGCACGGTCCAAGGGCAGGATGTGACCTATTGTGTTCCAAACCCAAACTGAGTCCTGCTCCCCATCAGAATCTGAGGACAGTTTTTACTCTGCACAGACAATTTGCCCCTGTTCCTGAATTTGATGCCATACAGAGAGGGGCAAATCCCCTCTAAGTGTGCTCAGCTCTGACTTGAAAAAAAAAGATCATCGTATCTTGGGTCTCATTGATCTACACAGTGTCTGGTGCCCTTCCTCAGGCTGCCAATAAACAGGACACTTGATGCTGAACAGAGAGACATTCCTGTCCCTCTTCCCTCTGTTCTCCATCTTCAAAAATGATTTGTGCCTACAGTGTAGCTGAAACACCAGGTAACTTCCCAGTCCTTCCAGACTGAGCCAGCATATGATGTGGAAGATTGATTTTGACAAGCTACCAGTCTTTCCAGTTGTTTCTGCTGAGGACCATCTGGTAGAGGGAAAAAGCTGCTATCCTTTATTATTATTATTATTATTTTTCCCCCTGAAAATTAATACAGACTCTGTCTGTTGGCCATTTCCAAGGCAGCCTCACAGTTGGTGCCTCTGGAGAGCCAAAACAGCCCTTCCACCACATGGTCCCATCACTTCCATCCCAGTTGCCAAATGCGCAGAGCATCCTCTTCCTTTGCATCCGCCAACTGCCATGGCCCCTCCTTGGAAAGCCAAAAGAGAAGGGGCAAATAAGCACTCAGCAAAGCCACCCCACTAGGAAACAATGAAAGCAAGAAGAAAATGTCAGGGCAGCCCCACAAGCCACCCCTGGAAAGACTCAGCACAACACACAGCACTCCCCAACCTGCATTTCCATGTGGTGCAGCCCTCGGGCTCTCCCATCACTGCTGATACCACAACAAGGAGGAGTTTGAGCCAGACTATTTTAAAAGTGCTGAAACAAGGGGGGAATTCACCTCCCCAGCCAAATTCACAAGCCAGGCAGCGTTCTCTGTCCATGGTCCCACCTGCATCCATCCTGATGCTGAATGTTTGGCAAATATCCCTTTTTCTTAAAGGCTCATCTCCTGTTAAAACACATCACAATTCCCATCCTCTCTGGGTCTCCGGAGTTTTCCTGCAGGAGACAAACCTCTTGGCTGCAGGGAGGATGTGATAACGATGGTGTGAATCCCCCTGCTGACACACTGGTGGGCTGGAGTAACACACTGCTGGAAACAGCCTGAAATATTCCACACGGCAGTTTTTTTTCTGCAGATACTGATTTTTTTTTTTTGCCTATTTTTCAATTTTGATTTGTTGTGCCCTAAATAAGAGTTTCTACAATACATGTATTGCTGATTATAGAAGTCCTCTGAAAACTTGCAGCATTATAAAGAGATGAGACTCAGAGCTACCCAGGTAGAGGGTTGAGCAACTGGCTCTTCTGAATAAAGTCAGTCATGCATTTATACAAGTATGAATTTAATAAATCACACCCCCAATGGTACACTGAGGTTTTGTGGCCAGGCCTTTGTTAAATAGATGTTGTTACTGCTGAAGGATCTCTGTGCTGGATGCAGGAACTAGGCTTGAGGATTCTAGTGAGTCCTTTCATCAAAAATAGCCATTTTTTTGTTTAAAATATATTTATCTCACTTCCCAGGTTCTCAATCAATGACAGGAGGAAAGAGATACAGACACAGCTGAAATGGTTGCCCTGTGAGCTTAAATTTAACCAATATTTAACAGTGGTCCCATTTCCAGCACTTGCACTTACGAAGGATCAGATCTGAGTTTTTTATTCTTTTCCACCACAAATCCATTTCATGGCTGAAGCAGAGCAGAACTCTGAAGAAAAGCCCAAATTACACCAGCTGGGCAGATTTGCAGAATTCAAGGAGCTTGTAGTCTGAAAGCACCTGGAATCCACCAACTGCTTCAAGTTATCCACATCTCATTTTCCAGACACACACTGAAAAAACAAGTGTCCAGTTTGTATCTCTTCAGGCCAAATTATCTTAAATACACCCTTAAAAAGGCCAAGTGACACACAAGAACCCAAAAGGGATTATTGTGCATTTACACCATGCCCTCTACACCAACTTTAGCCCTTTTCTTCCAGCCGTTCAAAGCTGCCCAGGGCAGGAGGCAGCTCTGGTGAGCATGGCCTGATGAACTACAGCAAATGAGATTTGCCCAATTCCCTTTTTCCACACCTGGAGATCCTGAGAGGCAGGGGTGAAAGTTTATAACAGCAATTAGGAACCACATGGCTGCAACAGTTTTATTGCCCTGAACCTGTTGATCAGCCAATCGTGCAGAGTTTTCCCAAGGACGCAGCAATAAAAATTAGCACCATATATTATAAGGAAAAAAAACCCTCAAAAAACCCAAACTCTTCTGAACCATCACAGGTCCCAGAGTGAGGCTGTCAGGATAGCAGAGCTCCTTTTGCTTTAAAAATGAGCACCAAATCGCAGGTTTGAGCAGAAGAACAAAACAGAGAGGGATTTTCTCAAGCATTGAGGCACTTCAGCATTAGTCACCTGGCAGATTGGTGCTGATAAGGAGCATGTGAATCTCTTTAACCCACCAGCAGGAACCAGATCCCAGGAACATTAATACAACAACAGAATAAAAGGTTGAAAAGCAACCAGTCACAGGATTGCACCCAGTCTGTGCCTTGTGTTGTCCCAAAGCTTTAGGGGTTTGTGCTCATTGACAGCAATGATGGACCCAAGAGCATCAGTGGAAGGGCTCAATCCTGTCACCCCTTGCACGCTGAGCTTCAGCAGATGTGTGACCTCCCCCTCTGCAGGGTCTGGCCCCAGAGGATCTCTTCATGCCAACAATCTTTAAAGAAATGGGATTTTTGCCATGGGCTTCAATGGAATTAAGAGCTGGAGCGACTCCAGCAGCTGATGGGAATGCTGTCCCCTTTTCCTTTCCCCAGCTCCAACCCTGGATATCAGCTATTTTCTTTTTTCCCCTAAAGCAAACTGTAGAATTCCAAGAACAAATTGCCTGGTCATTTTTTTAATACTATAATCCATTTTCACAGCCTGTTCTTCCACGAAAAAAAGTCTTTGGCAATGCAGATGGCTGGGTGGCTCGTAGTGACAGCCAAAGAAAATTGAAATAAGTTCATTTGTCTCATTTCTTGAGGGACAACAGGAGAAGAAAGGGTAGAGGAAAGGCGAGGTGAGGGATGAAGTGACACATCTGGGTTAACTTCTGCTATCTGAGGCTCAGCTTGGTTGGTCTGACTCTGCTTTAAGGTCACGTTGGATGGAGCTCTGAGCAACCTGATTAACTGGAAGGTGTCCCCACCCATGGCAAAGGCACTGGAAGATGATGCCTGAGATCCCTCCAACCCAGGATGTGATGATTCTGTGACCAGAGCTACTGTCCCCAGCCCAGCAGAGCAAACAGAAGCGACCTGCAACAAAGTACCGACGGCATAACCCAGTTCCAGTGGGAAACATCAACCAACCCAACACGGTGCTGGTGAGGGAACCTCACCTTCCAGAGAGAAAACAAGTGTAGGAGAAGGTTAGAGATAAGGAAACTCAGCCACAGCCAGCACCCAACCTCCCTCCCACCCCAGCCTGCTCAGTTACAACAAACTCACTAGAAATCAAATGCTGCAAGGAACGAAACCGCAAGAACAAAGCTTCAGTGAAACCACGGAATCACCGAAGGGGTTGGAAGGGATCCTAAAGATCATCCAGTTCCAACCCCCTGCTGTAGGCAGGGACACCTTCCACTACACCAGGTGGCTCAGAGAGAGAATTGTGCAGACTCCTTGCCCTGTGCCTGCGCTGCTGGCACAGAGAATCAGCTTCTGGCACACGTGTCTGTGTGTGTGTCCGTGTGTCTATGTGTGCGTACAGACAGACACACCGCCAGGAGAAACAGCCCCGTCTGTTCATCCCGCACCGACCTACGAACCATCTGCAGCGGGGGAAGAAACTGCACTGCCCCAACCACGGACCTGCAAGCGTGGAAATCACACCCAGAAGGGACCCGGCAGCCAGAAAACACATCCCTGGCTCCCCCGGTTTTCGCTCGTTCCTTCCGCGGTGCAGCCACTTCGCGGAACTTCCAACCCCAGAGCCCCCCTGTGTTGCCGCCGAATCGCCGCTGGGAAAATCTCATGCCGTTATCCCCAGTTTTGGGGCAGGGGAGCTTTGCCTGGAATCATGTTCATCCTGAACACAAACCACAGCGAACCGAAAGCCGCGCTGCAAACCTGAATGGCGAGGAAACCACGAGCCAGTTGTGAAATAAACCGCTCAAATCCCAAAGGGCTCTCGAGAGCCTCTCGCTCCCGAAGAGGATTCTCACATGAATTAAAGCAAAACGAACTGACTTCTATTCCCTAGAATAGAAAACACCTGGACTGCCGCGGGATGGGGAAGCCGAACGGATCCACCTGCGCTCCCGAAGTTGCCCAAAGTTTGCCCGCCCAGCCGAGCGCAGGTCCCGTCGCTCACTCACCGCGGACAGGAGGCAGCCGAGCAGCGGCACCGCGACGCCCAGCACAGCATTGCCCATCCTGGCACTGCCCAGCCTGGCATTGCCCATCCTGGCCGCGTCCCGGCGGAGCGGCGGAGGACAGCGCTCCGCTCTCCCGGCGCCGGGCTGGGCGCATCCAGGGGGCACGGAGGGAGAGGAGGAGGAGGGAGAAGAGAGGAGGAGGAGGCAGCCCGGCTCCGAGCCCGCTCCGCTCCCGCACCGCCCCCGC
>JAWWEV010000083.1:2125456-2136103 GCA_035583235.1 Hafferia zeledoni | reverse complement strand
CCCTTCCCTTCCCTTCCCTTCCCTTCCCTTCCCTTCCCTTCCCTTCCCTTCCCTTCCCTTCCCTTCCCTTCCCTTTTGTTCATTTTTCACATTTTTATTTTTCTTTGCAATTTTTTAAACATATCAATAGGTTGGAAAGAAATCAAGGCTGAGGACATGAGCAAAGCTTCATTTCCCATTTTCCCTCTTGGATTCCTCCAGCTCCAGAGTGAGAAGATTGCAGATGCAAAAACTTCTCACCTCTTGGTAGAGCCTGGAGGTCCTTGCTGGGTTCAGCCCTGAGGGACACTGAGGAGGGTGATGGGACATGGCCTTGTTAGCAGGGGTGGCACTTGGAGGCACAGGAGATGTTCCAATATTTCCATGAGCATATTGGGTTGAGCTGGGCTGGGAAGGTTCCCCAGCACTGGTGGGAAAGGAAAGGAATGGCTGCTTGTGGCTTTTGGCTTCCTCTGAAAGAGCTGCATGGTAAGAAGGGGTTAAGTGGACCAAAGTTTGCAAATCCCAGCCTGATTCAATGATCTCTGTGTGCTTTCTTTGCCCTTCTCCCCAGAAAAAAACCCAAACCAACAACCAAACAAACAAAAAAAACCAAAACAAAAAACCAGTTCCATGCAGCAGGTCAGTGACATGGTATTTCTGGATTTCTCAGTCTGGAAGAACAGCTCAAGACCAGATTGACCTTCATTTTTAATGCACATGTCGAAATCTTTCCCCTCTCCAACACGATGTGGAGCATTTAATTTAATAGTAAGGGCAATGCTCCTTTCAGCTCAAGGGAAATCACAGATAGAAACTTGCTTTAACAAAAAAACCCAAACAAATCCTATGAATAAAGGTACTAATAAGAAAAATATAAAATAATAAGAAAAAATCCTCCTTGCTGTTCCTTTATCCCCAACTCCGATACATTTTCAAGCTCAAACAGATGGATGGATTTGTTGTCTTGTAAACCACCTGCCAAGGAAAGAAAACAAGATCCTCATATTTGGGAGGCCCTGGAGACAACTCCCTGATTCCAGGCTGTTCAACTCACTGACACAACCAAGAAACCTGCAATTTTGAGGGAAAAGGCTTAATGGTTAAAATCCTAAAGTTATGTCCAGTCTTTAGCTCTTCTTAACAAACCACTAAATCATCCACTTCTTAAAGATAACCTGCAAATGGTGAGAAAAAACACAGTTCAGTATCTTTTCTTCTCACTTGTATGGAAAGATTTGTGGTTTTGTTGATATTGGGAAGACTTTTCTCCCTTTTCTTTTACATTTGATATGAAAAATAGAAGTCCTATCCCTCATTTCCCGTTGTGGGCCTGATCATGGCTTATAATTGCCAGTGTAAAAAGATGTTAATTACATCAATTAGTTGTACAACAATGTGAACATGCAGCAAAGGTATATAAAGCTCCGTTTGGATGGTAAAATGACAGGGGCATGGCCAATTAGCTGGTCACTGCATTTCCCCACTAATAATATTAATAATAGCCCCTCTGTGTTTCCTTATTTCATTATTTCGTGCAGGCTGAACACTTTCAAACAGCCTGGTAAGGACAGAGTTCAGAGGGGAGGGTGGAAGGAGCAAAGGTATTGGCAGATGCTGCTCTTTAGTTTCTTTGCAGAGAGGAAATCTGAAGATTTTTTGTCTCCTGACAGTGATTTTACAGGAAAAGTCTGAAACACTTTCCAGAGGTACATTTTGCCCTGTGGACTGTGCTGGGTGAAGGTGCAGCTTGTCAAAGGTCCTGTAGGTATATTGTGTTATGGGGATGGAAATTTGGCAGAAAATAAAGCCCCTTGTGATCCAGCTTGGCCTCAGAGATCAGAGGGGGTGGGTGCAGGTGGGTTAATTCTTGATTTTAACCAACCCAGCACTGAGGTCTGGCCGTGTTTGATAAGAACCTTCCCAAGCACATTCACAAATAGTTTGGTTTCAACATTACAAATCTGGTTCAATAAGAACTTGTGTGATCACAGATTCACAAACAGTGCAATTTACTGATCCAATAGTGTTGGTCTGACAGAGTTCAATAAGAAACTTCATGGTCCACATTCCCAAATTGTAGGGTTTGTTAAAGCAACAGGAAAGCAGCTTCAGGGTTTTCAGGGATAAATACACTAATTGCAGAGTGTTAATACATGGTGTGACAGAAAGTATAGTAACTGAGATCTATCTATATATATATATATAAATACAAATATATATAAATATTCCTGAGTCTCCTCCAACAGAGTTGGAGGCTCAAAGCTCACTAGGCACTCAGCAATAGGACAAGGGGGCACGATGGGCTCAAGCTCTGCCAAAGGAAATTCAAGTTGGAGATCAGAAAAAAATTCTTTCCAGCGAGTAATCAGGCCTTGGAATGGCCTGTCCAGAGTGGGGGTGGATTCCCCATCCCTGGAGGTTTTTAGACTGAGATTGGCCGTGGCACTGAGTGCCATGATCTGGTAAAGGGACTGGAGTTGGACCAAGGGTTGGACTTGATGATCTCGGAGGTTTTTTCCAACCCAATCAATTCTATGATTCTATGATTCTGATTCCAAAGCTGTCCATTCAGGGGAGGAGGAGAGAACAGTCCACTGACTCCTCCTGAGCAAACAGAGCTGTTTTCCCTCTCTCTTTTTTGATTCTCCATCTTCTATTTTCCTCAAACCCCTCTTCTTTTATACTTTAATTTTTGTCCCTTCTCAAAGGGGTGGAACAATCCTGTGTTAGAGGTGGGCTTTGGTGACTGTGGTCACATGTGTAAGGCATGTCCTCTCTTCTCTTCATTTGCATCTTTAGGGGTGTGAAAGTTAATATGCAAATAGAGCTTAATGAAGGTCTTGGCTACTTGCAGGTAGAATTTATAGTTGATAAAACAGGTAAAACAAACCCTTTGGTCCTCCTCCACCTTCCAAGGTGGCAGTGAAGGCTTCCTGACCTTCTCCAGAGAACCTTTGCAGCATCCTTATCTCCTGAGAGGACCAGATTTATAACAAGGGTTTTATGCCCAGTGGAGGGGGAGTGAAGCTGATGGCTGGCACAGGGGTGTGAGTTCTGGGCCTCACTGAAACAACAGTGGGCTGTGAGACCTCTGCTTCACATCCCAGAGTTAGTCCTTGCCCGAGCCAGGTGCAAGATAAGCGAGGGGCCCAGCTCATGTTTTTCTCAACCAGCCTCATCAATTCTGCACTGACTTCACACAACTCTCTCAGAAAATCTGATAATTTCTCACAAGGCAGCAAATGAATTCCACAGTGTTGGGAGAAGTCTTCTTGTTTGATTCAAACCCACCTCCTGCTCATTTCATCCCATGCCCCCAAATCTTACAGTGCCAGTATCAGTGAACACAAATTCCTTTCTCCATGAGGCTGAAGATTTTGGATCAGTCCCTTTTTTTGCAGGCCAAAAAGCCCCACACTGTCTGGAGTCCCACACCTGCCATACCTTTGGCATAGTTTTTGTCCTCTTCTGTACCTGTTCTTGTTCCTGTTTATCCTCTTACAAACAAGAATGGGAGCCAGAAGTACTCAAAACGTTGGTGTACTGTGTTTTTTTGGTGTGGCATAGAGATGGTCATGATTGAAACCTTCATTTTTTGCCTCAGGTGGGTGGGAACAGGACCATTCCCAAATATTAAGCTGTCTTACTCAGGTATTCCCATACCAAGGCATATTTCCCCCCAAAGGGTGGTTGTTTTGAGCCTATCTCTGTGTAAATCACTGAGATTATGGGAGATTTTGCTCATTTGCTTCACTTTCCACCCAACTGTGCTGTAGTTCAGCTCCCATTTTGCTGTGCTGTTGGGAGATTGGGGCTCCCCCCACCGTGTTTCCAGGTGCCATCTCTCTGCCAAAGCCTTTTCTAAGCTTCAGGACTGTGATGGGAGGTTGGCAGGGTGGCAGCTGCCCGATGTTGAACAGATTCTCTGCTAATAAATTGCTATTGCAGAGTAGAAGGCGTTTTTGCCCTAATCTCAGTCATGAGCAATTCAAGCAAGCCTTGATCTAATTCCTCTTTACATCAGGAGCAGCACAGTTAGTTCAGTTAGTGCATCTTTGTGGCTGCCTTAATTCATTACCTTTATTTAACCATTTTCCTTAAAGGTAATCAACATTGGTGCTGAGACATCCCTCGTGAAATGGTTTCTCTCTCTGAGTGCTGCTGGGGAAAACAGCACACAAAAACAGAAATTTTGGTGGAGACTAATAGCAGAGGTGACTAAAAGCAACTGGGTTGTTTCCTGCCTGTGTTCTTTGCCTCTGTGCCCCTGGCAATCAGGAATACAAAGACTAATAACAGCAAGTGTCTAGAAGGACAATATTTGAGAGCTGATTCATGCAGTAGTTTGCTGAAGGCTGGATTTGCTGTTCTGTGCCCTTGGGGTTATGTTCCCCATTTAGCTTTCTCTCCAAAGCCAACACAATGCATCTGTTCTGCTTTCCCCTTTTGTGACTTGATTTGAATGCAGCAATAGCATCACATTCCCTAAACAAACGGCGAAATACATTTCCATGGATTATTTGCATTGGGATTAGAGGCAGGAAAACATTCGTTGGGGTGTTTTGCAAACAGGACAACTACATCCACCTCCAGGACTTCATTATTTGTGAAATGTAGCATAAACACTTGGTGGTTTCCTGTGGTTTAAGTCTCCTTCTTCAGCGTGGTGTGCAGATACAAGAGTGGCTCCAAGAGAAACCTGAAGCAAGTGGATCACAGTCCAGCAGGGCTGAAATCTCAGACTTTCTCCCCTTTCTGCCACCAGCGGTGACCAACAGTTTTCCAGTGGAGAAGTTCTAGAAATCTCCACCTGCTTAATGACATACCCTGATAAAGCTCTGAGGGCAGCAGGGGTGGATATGTCAGTGCAGAACATGAAACATCTGAAGAGCAGGAGGGGAATATTTTAATTAAAAGGATCTACCTGATACAAGCAGGTTACAATCTTGTCCTTGGTCTCTGGGACAAGGACAAATTATCTAATTCCTGATGCTCACCTCACTCTGTAAACTAAAGATAGCAATAATTACCTACCAAACTCCCAGGAGAGCTAAGGATTAATTGCTTCATAATACTCAACATTTATTTTCACACAATCAAAACCACTGGGAGCAGAAAAAATGAGCTTTGTAATTACTATGACATATCCACAGAGACTGTCCACTCGTGAAGGACTTGGATAAAACAGTTTTCTTCTAATTTTTTTTTAAGATACTTATTTTTAAGATATTTATTTATGTTTGAGCAGAAGAAGAGAAATTCTTGGGGCTCAGGAAGAACAAACCAAAAAACTTGTGCAAACAGGCAAACAAGCAAAAACTTTCCCTGAACTCAAGAGGGCGATCTGCTGGAACTGGAGTGAGTTCAGGTGAGTAGAAGCCCATGCATTATTAAACCAGCACTATTTACACCGGGAACATTGTAAAACTGCTCCAGGGTACACGACGTGCTGAAGGCACTGAGGAAACAGTGCCTGCATCTCCCTCCTCTCTGCTGGGATCTCTGCAGAGCCAAGGAGCAGAGAACAGGAACTGAGGGCAGTGCCATGGGGGCAGAAAGCTGATACACTGAGTTTCAGCATCTCTACAACCTCATTTCTTAAGCTAAAAGGTGCCCAGAGAAGGTGGATTTCCTCCCACGTTGTGGCCACAGTGAAGGAAGATTTTACCTTCATTATTTAGAGCTGTCAGTGTCCTTCACCACTCCCCAGGAGCTGTGGGGCAGCAGAAGGCACGCGGAGCAGGGAAACCAACTCAGGGTTTGACGCCAGAGCTTACACAAGCTGAAAGCTTGGGATGAAACACGACGCTCTGCAGAGGGAGATAAAGCCTCCACGTTATCATTAGAGGATGTGACACAGCTGATGCTTTTGTGGAGGAGGCAGGAAATGGAACATTTTACACAGCAGGGCAAATGCATCAGAGCTGCTCTCTGCAGACAGTATTTGCCACTGGTGCCCATGGATCAAACCACAGTTTCTGACTGGGGGATGAAAACCTCTGTTGGTAAAATAATGAACTGTGTTTAAGACTTTGACAGAGGAAAAGAGGAATTTCTAGGCTCACTAATACATTTTGTGGGTAAATATTGTAAGGTGTAAACTGTCAAGTGCAATACAGAGTGAGTAAGAATTTCAGGGCTCTTCCCAAGGTATCTGCTTTGACTTGCTAATGGCATTAGGGATGTGGTTTAGTGGTGGACTTGGCAGGTCTGAATTAATAGTTGGACTGAATGATATGAGAGGTCTTTGCCAGACTACATGATTCCAATATTCTATAATTCTATGGTTCTCCACAGTCCTGGCTTTTATCCACCTTTGGCTTCACTAGCTATGGGCAAAATCTCCAAAACCTCTGAGACTGGGTGTGCCTGAGTTTACTGGGAGCCTGAAACTAGTTTTGAGAATCTGGAACTGCCACATTCAGCTCAGCAAGAAGGAGAGCATAGAGAGAGAGCATTTCAAAAATCAGCATCCTCTTTGACTTTGTGCTGTGAATGAAGATCTGTGTGGTCCATCCAGCTGGTTTATGTGGGTGCTGGAGCCCTGAGAGGTCTGGCAGAGCCCTGGGGCGCAGTAGCCTCTGATCTTTGGCTGGTCAGACACTGGGAAGAAGGTGATGAGCCAAAGCCAGTGGCCAACAGAGCATTTTTGGCCACACTGTGGAGCACTGTCTCATTTTTTACACCTGCTGGGCTGAGTTACCACTTTCTCTTTTCTAAGTCCAACTTCAGCATAAGAAAAGGTCCAACTGGCATCCAAAACACTGGACATTCACCAGAACAGTCGTTGGGTCCAAAGAAGGGCAATGAGGATGATGAAGAGCCTTGAGGGGAAGTGTGTGAGGGCACTGAGGGCACTTGGTGTGTTCAGCTGGAAAAGGGGAGACTGAGGGGAGACCTCACTGCAGGTTCAACTTCCTCAGGAGGGGCAGGCACTGAGCTCTGCTCTGTGGGACCAGGGACAGGACCCAGGGAATGGCCTGGAGCTGTGCCAGGGGAGGGTTAGGTTGGATATTAGAAAAAGGTTCTTCCCCCAGGGGCACTGACCAGGCTCCCCAGGGCAGTGGGCACAGCCCCAAGGCTGCCAGAGCTCCAGGAGGGTTTGGATGACACTCTGGGACACAGGGTGTGACTCTTGGGGATGGTCCTGTGCAGGGCTAAGGGTTGGACTCGATGATCCTTTTAAGTCCCTTCCAGCACAGCATATTCTGTGATCCTGGGATTCTGGGATCAGTCACAGAAGCTCCTATGATTTTTCTTTTTTATTTTCCACTCCTCTTCCCAAACGAGCAGCAAACTCAAGCTGCCTCTTTTGCACGCAGAGAGGGAGCTCTTTCATCTCAGCAGACAACAGCCTTGGTCTTGTCAGCTGTGTCCAAGCCAACAGCTCCCACAGGAGCAGGACCTTGGCTGGCTCCTGGCCAGCCGTGCCACATGCCCGGACCGTGCCGGCGTATCCTGGCAGTGCCAGGCTGCCTGTGGGCACACAGCGGGCACACAGGATGGAAATCTCAGGTTTTTCCTGGAGTCTGGGGCTCAGGCACGGGAGAGGGAGCCCCAAACTGAGGGGCTTGTTAGCAGCTCAGGGAGGAACTTGCTGGCTGACTATCATGTATCTATGAAATCTGGTTGTTTCCAAAGGAAAAAAATCCATCAGAGACCCTCTGAGTGGTTCATGTGAAGTATCTGCTCCCCCAGGAGCTCATTCTCTCACACCCCAAACAAACCAATGCCACTGTAAGGAATTTTTACCACTGCCTGGTTTTGCTTTGGCAGTCAGTGACCACCCTTTATTAAGGCTGTTGATTTATCTGCTGTTTGTTTAGCTGGGATATCCCTCATTTCCAGCTCAAACCTCCCAGACAAAATCCTCCTTACAGCAAAGAAAGGAGAACAGTCCTGCTTGTCCCTTTTCACTCAGGTATAATTTGGAGAGGAAGAGTCCAAGCAAGTCTGAAGGTTGGGAGTTCTTCCTCCAGCCCTTCTTGCTCTGAATCAGGTTTAAAGAAAGACTTGCTGGCTGCTGCAGTTCATTTCTCTGGGTTGAGCTGATGAATATCCCAGGGTTGATGCTGCTCATTTGATTCCCTTGCCTGATGCATTCCTTATGTATCTGCTGCCTCCAGGATATATTTGTGCAGGCAAATTAAGCATCCTCACTATATGTCAGCAAAACATTACATCTGCTAATGGAGAGAAGTGTTGTGTTCTAAGTCCCTTCAACACACATGAAAAATAAAACTCCATTTCTGGGGGGAATAAGAAATGACAATACATTCTCCTGAGTTAATGCTGTCTGGGAAGAATTTGTCTCACATAAATGAAATTTTCCAGATAATTTTGGTGTGTTTCTTTTTTCTTTTTCCCTTCCTAGACAACTCTTTTTTTCTTTGTAAGCCAAAAAAATACTTTCATGCCCACAATCTTGCAGACTGACTGCACAAAACAGGGAAACGCTCTCCTAATCCCGACTAAATCTTGTTAGATACAACCAGATTGAAAACAACTGATTTTCCATGGTTCCTGCCTATTTATGCCAATGGCATAATGACATTCCAGAAATGTCCCACTCTCAGTTTTCTGTATGAAGAGGTGCATGACACTGAAAGATTTAAAGTGTGTGGCATTACTTTGATGCCTGTGAATTGTGACCCTCTTTGGGAGTTTTGGCACTTGCTTTTTCAAGGAAAAGGATTTTTGAACTGTGGATGCTGCTGTAGTTATTTAGAAAATATCAGGCACATAAAGACATGCTTCCTGTGGAGAGCTAAACACAATTCAGTATGTTGAGGGATGTGGAGCAATTTGGATTTAATGGCATTGCACTTATTAAGCTTTCCTGACATGGGGGTTCTGTGCTGATGTCTCCTGTGTCACCTGGTGTCTCTGGAAGGGATTCTACAAGGGGTGACTGACCTTTCTGAAGGGCAGAAGAGTTTGGTACTGGATTTTGCCTCCCAGGTGCTGCCTTGAACTCGCTTCTCATGTATCAAAGGCCTGGCACAGCCCCAGTGAAGTTCACTAGGGTTCAGTGAAGTTTTATTTGCTGTAACAGAAAACATGACCCTTGGCATTTGTAACATCAATCTTCTCCCTAAACGCCACCTTATCTCTCTGTTTACACTCAGCCCTCGGTGTTCTTACAGTGTCTTCTCTTCTGTGGTCACCTCTTGGCTTGGAAAGCCTCCAGAGCAGAGCAGTTTCTCCTGTTTGAGGGGCACTCTGAGTCATGCACTTTTGGGTCAGCAAACAAGTACTTTGGCATGGAATAGCAAAGAGCAATCCCTTGTGCTCCACAGCTTGTGGGAGTGGCATCTCTGTGCTGGTTTATCTCTGGAGATAACCTGGGAACTGGGCTGCATGTGGCTGGCAAAGGGATAAATATCCTAATGCAGACTTGGAGATCAGCATCAGGCACTCATGGATATGATTAAGGGAATTTTTGTTCTCAGGTAGCCAATTTTTTCATCACAGGTGAGACGTGGGATTGACCTTTTCAAGCAAATACTTCTGCTGACCCCACCAAGATCCTGCCATCTTCAGGAACTCCCTGCAAGATTCCCAGGAGAAACTGGGGGGGGGGCGATGGATGTGCTTTACACATGAAACAACCCACTGCCAAGAGCAGCTGGGCTAGAAAACTTCCAGTACCTTTCCCCTCTTTGCTGGCCCCAGCTCTCTGAGGGTGCACTCGAAGGCAGCTGTGCCATGTCTCCCCCAGCCTGGGGAGGTGAGTGGGTTGTGTTCACTGTTCAGTGAGTCATCCCCATCTTGTTGAAGTGCAGCTCACCAGTTTTTGGTTGTTTATGTGTGTGTGTTCCAGGCGTATCTGATGGATGATGCACCCGGCTCTGCAAACCTCCTGCAGCCACTTCCTACCAGAGTTTTCCAGCAGTAGGGGTGAAGGCCACAGGACACAGCACTAGACATGCAGAGTGAGTTTGCAAATCTAAAGATGTCTTGATTTTACCATTTGTCCATGGCCAGGTCAAACCAAGGTTCTCTGTTAATGTGAATAGGAAGGATGACTATGGAGTATCAGACTGCAATCAAGTCCAAAATGAAATTCAGTCTCCCAGCTTGCTTAAAAGAAAGAAAATAATCATTTTGAACAATGTGAAGCTAACAAGGAATCTCTTAAGTGGGAGTTATAATCAGCTAAGGCTTCACTTAAAGAAATTGTCCACAATCAGGAGAAAAAACCATAGACTTGGTCTAAATTTCAGTTACTCAAATCCTATTGAAGTTGGGGGGTTATAGTTAGTGCTTAAAGCCAGGTGTTTATCCAAACTAGTTCCTGTTTGAGGACTTGGCCAGGGCTTTCCTGAGCTGGCTCAAATGTGTCCCAGAGTAGATAATTAGGACTGTATATCAGAGTAACCAGCTGGGCCCAGACAAGGGTCAAACATCATATTAAGAATAAGATACCAATAGTGACTGTGTCCCATCATGTCTCTGCTGTCAGAACATTCCATGCTTACAACCCTTGGGGTGTGGAAGACTCTTTTCAAGGGATATGGCTGGGTTTGAGTCCTCAGAGCAGAAGGGTGAAATTTGCTTGAGCTCAAGGAGGAGTGATGGCAACAAGGTGGGTCCAGAGAAGAGCAACAAGGCTGGGGAAGGGACTGGAGCACAAGTGCTGTGGGGAGAGGCTGAGGGAGCTGG
>JAWWEV010000083.1:2110184-2122177 GCA_035583235.1 Hafferia zeledoni | reverse complement strand
TTGGCCATGGCACTGAGTGCCATGATCTGGTAAAGGGACTGGAGTTGGCCCAAGGGTTGGACTTGATGATCTTGGAGTTCTTTTCCAACCCAATCGATTCTATGACTCTATGAGTTTTACCTCTCTGATAACCACCTTTCATCCTTGCTGGAGTCCTTGTTGTGGCCATGGAACTGGGGCTTTGCTGGATGCAGTGACACTCAGCCCAGCAGGATGAATTTCACTGCAAGGAGGTATCAGAGCCACCCACCACATCCATCTCCAGGGAACCTCTCCACGGTGGAGACCCTCGAGGGTGGTCTGGGTGGCAGAGCTCAGCTTTGCATGTGTTCCACACCTCTCCATGCTGTGCAAGGCTTGAGCTGTTCCTGGACAGCAAAAGAGCCCTGGAATGACAGGCAGTATTTACATGTCTCTCTAACTGTGGCCCCAAAAGCAAACACACTCCCTGTAAACAGAGAAGTGTTATCACAGCACACCCCAGTTTGCATCTTCAGATAATCTTCTGACTTTACTGGGGCCGCTGTGTCTTCTGCATATAAAAAGAGAGCCTTGCTCCCTTATACAACCCCTTTGTTGGGCTTTCTGGGTGGAATTTGTTTGCTTAAACATGGGCAAAAGGCAAAGTTGTTTGAGATTCTCCATCCCAGCCGTGTGAGTGTGGCAAACACGGTGCAGGATCTCCAGGATCTGCAAAACATCTGTGCTTTTCTGGCTGGCCACCATGTCAGAATTGTGGATTTACCAAATTGTGCTGGTTGTTGTTCTTGAGCTGTGAAGCATCATGTTGCAGGTGTTAATTTGTCTCCTCAGTCTTTTGACAATTACTGAGTTTAATCACTTCCAGGCACCGAAGGATGTAGATCATCCTGATGTAAACAGCTGAAACAAGTGAGACAAATCCCCTCCAAAAAAACCCCAGTCCCTCAACAGCAACACAGCTCAGGGTTGGCAAGTTCAGGTGTAGAATCCCAGACTGTAAATGTCTAAAGTTGGGTGACAACTCTCCCTGGGATTCAGGGGTTTTGTGATTAGGTCAGCAGAAAGCACAGGTGGGACCTGCTTTTCCTGACCCCTTTGCCCTTGGCAATGCTCTCTAGGAGGTGTTTCCTTCAGATGTGTCCTGTGCTCTGGGTTTGGCCACATTTTTGGTCACTTCAGGTATTAAAATTGTGGGCTGAATGGAAATCTTGTTGTTGAAATGCTCCCAGGCACTGTGTTGTTGAGGGGTTCAGAACTGGTGCTGGTTTTCAGCTGTTTCAGCAAACTGACATTTCTTTTCCTCCCTTCAGTTTGGTCAGATTTGGGGCTTATTTGCTCAATCCATAAAGCTGGTAAGTGCAATGGTTATACAAACAATAACAATCTGAGCTGAAATTATTTGCTTGGACTGACTTGTGCTTTGAGTTGGGAAACAGAGGAGCGTGTTTTGATTTTGAAACGTAATTAAAAATGAAAAGTTATCTCCCAAACTGTAGCTATATCAGTGTAACCCCTTATATTCCAGTAATTCCAAAGCCTCTCAAGACTTGTCCATTTATTCATTGTTTAAAAAGAGGTTAAAATAGAGCCAGATAGAAAAAAAAAATCAATAATTATCATTAGAAGGATTAAAAAAATTCCGTCTCTTCCCTAGTCAGGGGTGTGTTAATAATCACATTGTGGAGTCAACCTGAAGGATATTTATAGAGAATAAGCCATAAAACTTGCCATACTATGTCCTCATGATCCTCTTTCCCATATATCTGCTATCAGGGATAATATTTGCATAGATATGCCATGGAGCACTCGAGGCAGCTTTTATTTTCAGTCTGATGTCCTTGCACTGCAGGGAGCTCTGTGTGGCAAAATAGTCTGAATATCCCTGAGACACTTCCAGGTGTGTTGTTGAACAAGAAGTGTCTACTCAGAGCTTGATTTCTGGCTAAAAAATTAACCCTGTGGCAGATCTGGGAGTGCTGGCCAGGAAATGCCACCAGGATGGGCTCCAGCATGGCAGAACATTCCAAGTCCTTTGTATTTGCATGGAAGGTGGTTGAAGGAAAACACTGCCTGGAGTTGAAGGGAGAGCATCCAAAAGCTGTGTCTAATCAGCACACCATTTATCTCCTCAGGCAATTATTCCTGAGTGGGCCACAGTGAGAAGCTCCATCAGCAGACAAGAAGATTGATTGCAGTGGAGGTACCAGGGAAACCTCACACCAACGTGATGAGAAATGAATCCAAAGCAGAACCCAAGCTCCAAGCCTGGACAGACTTTAGGGAGCACAGATTCCACCCCCACAAAGTGGAAGTATTTTTACACAGTGAGCTGAACCAGCTGAACCAACAACCAGGGGATGGTTCTGGTTTGATTTGAGCAGGTGAGACCATGATTTTCCTTGACTGGCAAACACCCCCAAGTTGGATCTCTCCTCACAAGTGCAGGTTTATGTCCACTCTCCAAGGCTATTTTGGGAGCTGGTAAGGAGATCAGGCCTTTAGGATGGCATGAAAACATGAGGGAAGCATTCTGCTCCTGATAATTAATTATTAATAAACTAATTGCCTGTTTAACTTGGGCACATCACCACAGTGATATGATTAGTTTTCTTCTTATACCATATCTGGCTTGTCTGCCAATGTTTCAGATACCTCTGTTTGGGTTTGAGGTGTGACCAGCTGTGATTGCAGAATCCCAGAATAGTTTGAGTTGGAAGGGACCTTAAAGCCCATCTCATTCCAACCCTGCCATGGACAGGGACACCTTCCACTAGCCCAGGTTGCTCCAAGCCCCGTCCAACCTGGCCTTGAACACTTCCAGGCATTCTATGGGCAGCCACAGCTTCTCTGGGCAACCTGTGCCAGGGCCTGCTCACCCTCATAGGAAAGAATTTCTTCCTAAAATCTCATCTAAACCTGCCTTTTTTTCAGTTTAAAACCATTCCCCCTTGTCACATCCCTGCATCCACTTGTCCCAAGTCCCTCTCCAGATCTCTTTGAAATCCTTTAGACACTGGAAGGGGCTCTGAGGTCTCCAAGGAGCCTTCTCTTCTCCAGCTGTTCCAGTCTGTCTCCAGAGCAGAGCAGCTCCAGCCCTTGGAGGGTCTCTGTGGTCTCCTCTGGACTTCCTGCAGAAGCTTCACATCCTTCCTGTGTTGGGGTCCCTAGAGTTGGATGCAGCACCACAGCTGGAGTCTCAAGAGAGTGGAGAAGAGGGGGAGAATCCCCTCCCTCAGCTTGCTGGGCACTCTTGATGCAGCCCCAGAATTCATCTGGCATTCTGGGCTGTGAATGTCCATTTCTGAGATGGCCACCAACACCCCCAAATACTGTTCAGGGCTGCTCTCAGTCCATTCTGACAACTGACTCATGGTTGTGAGTGTAGGAAACCACCTGCAAAGCCCCCTCACGTCCTCTAATAGCAAACTAATTTCAGGCTGAAACACCTTTGGTTGTGGATGTGTCCAAAGCCACAGGTCCTGTAGCTGTGCAGAACCATTCACTACATGTGGAGATTTATGAGAGTCACATTTAATTCACATCCATCTCCAGTGAAGCCACTGGAATCATGAGGGGGGATGAATCTCACGCAGAAATGGAATCAGTTTTGAAACTACAGCCAGTTTTTCATCAAAACCCCTGTAAAATCAATCTTCCACTTCAGAATGTAGCCCTAAGGCTTGAAGCTGACTGAAATTACCAAAATGCAGAAAGAATGTTTAATTACATGCTCATTTGGGAGGAGGACTGTAAGACTGTGTCCCTAGATTCATTTTTCAGACTAATTTAGTAGTCTTTGTATTGAACGTTCTCTTCTGATGCTGGACTTGAAAAAAATCCCCACCATGTAAATTGGCCTTGTGAAGAAACCCCACTTCAATTATAGCTGTCTAAGTAAAATTTAAATAAGTTGTTACTATACTGGATAAAAATCATGGTCTATCTGGTCCCTTGGGCTGTGTTTGACAGTGACAAGGATGTGACAGACCCTTCAAGTTACTGGAAAACTGATGCAAGGTCTACACTGGGCTGTGTCATGGAGAGGGGCAAATGTTCTTGCCATGAGTGGACACTTTGTGTGTGGACACACCATGGACGTTTTCTCAGGTCTGACAGTGAAAATAAAACCCATAACAGTGTGTTTGCTATTGGGGAATGAGATTTGCAATGCCACAAGGAATTTAAAAAGTGTGTCTGATGATTAAAGCATAAAATGGGACAGGTCTGGTTTGGTTGTAATAGAAGGAGTCATGAATTTGTCAGCTCTGGGATAATTTAGCCACATGGATAATTTCTTCCTAATCTACATTTCTTGGTTGTTTTCTCTCTGAAACAGAGAATGTAAACCCTTTCCCCCAAACCCTGCAGTACTTTCAAACCATATTATTTAACTCTGCACATGTTTTTTAAAATCTTGGCTGGCTTTGGTTTCTTGCAGAAGTTGGTTACGTTCCCTGACTGTGTGGGAAAGGAGTCCCTCAAATCAGCTCATGTTTCAGTGATTTTCATGGCTTTAAAGGCCAGATGGGATCATTAGCTCATCCACCTTGATCTTTTGCACAGTATGTGGGATGGGATTCACCTCCCAGTTATTTAAAGAATGAAGTTAGAGATGACTACCTGTGCTAAAATGAGCTGTTTTCCCTCTGCTCCCTTTGCAGTCAGTGTAGAAGGATTATTCCCTTCACAGGGTAATTCATTCTTCCCTATGATAAATTTGAGTCTGGGATGTATAAATTACTGGGACTGTGGACTTCTCACAACGAGCTCATTAGGCAATTTTTAGCTCCATGGAATATGAGCACTTTGTGCCTGAAAGTGTCACGAAATGGAGAATCCATATCTTTTCCTTCTTACGCTGCTGATTTTTCACCCTCATTATTCAAAACCAAACTCCAAAGGTATTATTGACAGAACTGACATTGTCTATAAAGGGAACATCCTCTAAGCAGCTCGAGGGGAATATTCACACCTTCCAGGATGATGAATCCATCACCTTTCCCTGTTCCTGTCTGTTTTGTGTCCCAAAAGAAAGAGCAAACAGCAGAAGATCTTCAGAGTTTGGTGATAGCAGTGACTGTTGACAGGGAGAGATTTGTGCAGGAGGCAGAGGGAGGGCAGGGAGAGAGGAGATGGATGTGGAGGGATGTGATAGATGGATAGAAAATGAGTGTTGAGAAAATGGGCCTTCAGAGAAATCAGGCTCCAGTGGGCTGACCACAGCTGGACACCGAAGCCACTCCATCACTCCCCTCCTCAGCTGGACAAGAGAGTGAAAATATATCTTTTGGGTCAACATACGGGCAGGGAGAGATCACTCACCAGTTCCCATCATGGGCAAAACAGGCTTGATTTGGGAAAAAAATGAGTAATGTGATTTATTACCTATAAAATCAAAGTAGGGTAACGAGAAATGAAAACCGAATCATAAAACACCTTCCCCCCACCCCTCCCTTTTCCCAAGCTCAGCCTCACTCCTGAATTCTCTACCTCCTCCCTTCCATCAGCACAGGGGAACAGGGTTGTGGCCAGTTCATCCCATGTTGTCTCTGCCCTCCTTCCTCCTCAGAGGGAGGACTCCTCCTGCCCTTCCCCTGCTCCACTGTGGGGGTCCTTCCCATGAGAGACAGGCCTGCATGAACTTCTCCCAGCTGAGTCCTTCCCATGGGCTGCAGTCCTTCACAAAGTGTTCCCACTGTGGGTGCCTCCCATGGGGTGCAGTCCTTCAGCCACCACATAAAGCCTGATTTATTGTTTGGAGGGAGAGCACAAACCTGCAGGTGGCATTTATGGATGGCCACGTGGCACTGAAAATCACTGGATAACAGGATACATGTGCTGCAGTGTCAGAGAGAACAAATAGCTCCTGCTTCAGATTCAGACTAATAACAGGGACAGGGTACAGACCAACAAAAAGGCAGCAGGATCTGTGCTTTCACTGGCAGCTCCTTCTGAAAAACACAGGGTTGGTGGTGCTTGAGATAGACCAGCCTGATATTCTTCTCTGCAGCATTACCTGAGAATATTACAGTGGGAATGAAGGCTTTTTGTGACACTTTTTAGGCTTAGGAAATACCTAGATGGACAGGGAACAGCCATGGAAAAGGGAAGGAAGGAATGCACTTACATGTCCTGATACAGATTCATTCAGACACCATGTCTAACTCTTTTAATTTATTATACAGTGAAATGCAAATGGAAATCCAAAACTTTGAGTCATGTGCTTTGCTCTCTGGATCAGAAACGCTGTGGGATTTGTGGTTAGGATGTTGAGTACCTGCAGCAGATGGTCTGATTTGTCTGTGAGGATTTGTCTTTAAGGATTTGTCTGAAATAATGCAAGTAGTTTGTAAAGGACCTTGCCTTTAAATCCTGGTCCTTAGCCCTAATTGGTGATGCAAGATGATATTTTGGATATGGAGTAAGATATAATACCCAGTCCAGCCTGGTAAGTCCTACATGTGTCAGTTGCCTCTGATGTTGATATATCTCTGGCTGTACCTGAGCAGCTGCCCTCAGTGTTCTGGTGGATGTCACACTGAACTTAACCAACTGTTTGTTCCAGCTGAGATTAAGGCAAAGCCCATCTGAGCATCAGAAGGTCAGCATGGCCTGCAGATGGGTCAGGCTGCTGCCCTTCTCCTGTTCAGCACTGGTGAGGTCACTCCTTACACCCTGGGGACAGTTCTGCTCTCCCCATCTCTTTCAGCTCAGGAGAGATGTGAAGAAAAAAAAAGTGATTGAGAAAAGGGCTGCCAAAATGGTCAGGAGCCCAGAGCTGAGGGACAAAACACAATACAACACCCTGGCCCCCTTCAGCAGGGCAGCTGCCAACCAGGAGGCTCCCAGTTTGTACTGATCCATGGGAGTTTCATATGGGAGTGTGTCATAAGGACACACTCTCAGGGAATAAAAAAATAAAGGAAAGAAATTGGAGATTATATTCCAAATCAGTTAGTGCTGGTTGGATGGTTGTATTGAGTTACAGGAGTCGTATCCATCACCAATAGAGTGTGGAGTGATGAGCTCTGCCCAGATTAAAGGGACATTTCTCAGGCCTGGGCTTGGCTGGCACGGAGAAGAAATAGATGAAATCACTTTTTGAGGCTCCTTCTAGGTTTGTTTTTATGATGCTGCATCCTGAGCACTTCTTGCCTTGGCACTTTTGCTTCAGCCTGGCTGTACAGGCAGCAATCCTGCAGCTGTCACAGCATGCACTATTGATTTTTTCCACTACAGTGAATACAACTGGAACATGAAGATTCATTAAGAGCCACCGTTTATGCCTCTGGACTCGACATGTTTTCAAAATGATGCTCTACAACCTCATTAGTGGCTCGTTCTCATTCATGGATTCACCTGTCGAGTGACAAGGAGAGAAACATGAGCAGAGAACTGATCCCCAGCACTGGTGTGTGATGATTCCTTGGGAATCCTGCATTTGGGATGCCAGTTTGACCCAGGCAAATTCAGTAAGTGTAGTGAAGCTCTAAAGTGGAAATATTAGTGGGTCAAACACTGAGGAAGGAGGTTAAAAGGTACAGGATTCCTTCAGTCCCTTCCTTAGAAGTACAGCTGCTGGCTTTGTATCATACCTCATATTCTCTGACTCAGACAAAAAAAGGAACATATTCTGATTATTTGTAACAGTGTTTTGGGCTCCTATGATCCCTTGAATAACTTCCCATGAATTTTCCAATAGGTAGTCACAAAGAGATTTTTTTATTCCTTTTAAAAGAATGTATTTGCTTCTGGATACATGACTAATCCTCTCTGATGTTGTCTGTCTTAGATCTCTTTTAGCACTGAAAACGACAAAAAGGTAAATTAAATTTATCCATTTAGATGCCTTTAATTGGCAGCCAACATGAATGGTTCCAGTAAGAAACTTTGGGAAGAGTTTAACCAAAGGGAATTGCTAAAAGGTTTATGGAGAGAAGTCATATCTTTATTGAAATGCCTCTTTCTACCCATTTTTTTCCTGGACAGTGGCTTTAGGAAGTTGGTAAGTAATTCCCATGTCCCTGCTCTCAGAGGGATGAATCTCCCTCTCTTCCCTGTTCTATGCATGGTGATTTGCCTGTGGTGGAATGTGCTCTCAGCACACTCTTCCAAGGATGAGGGTTTAATGTTTTGGTGGAAAATGTTCAAATGTGACTAAAGGAGCACAAAGCCACAGGTGGGTTCTGCTCCTAAACCATCAGGAGCACGTGGGAGAAGACTCCTCTGCACAGCTGGATGTACACATGGATACCCACACCAGCAGGATGTGACCAGGGAGGGTTGGGGTAACAACAGTGCTTGCAGTGGTGAAGACAAATTTGGAAGCAGCATCAAGACAGGATTCATTCCACACAGCTCTAGACAGCAGTGTCTGACTTGGCCTCCCTTGGGACACTTTAGGCTGTGCTTCAATTAATGCTGAGACAAGGCAGATGAGTCACACTCTGGTAACAGTATGAAGGATTTATCCTGGTGTTGTTTTGGAGGAGAAATGAGTGGGACATTCAGCCTCAACAATTTCTGGGATAGAACCACAGTGAAAAGAGCTGAGAGGTTTCGCTTTGGACGACCTGTGAGGTTTTCAGCATCACCCACCACACTGTGTTTGAGGGTGGGCACTGCAGTGCTGCACCTGCACAGGGAGCTCCTGGGTGTGGAGAACAGATATGGGGCAGGATAAAGGCAACAGTTGCAGGACAGATGCAGCAGGTGCAGGATGTGGCCTTGTTTTGCCCGTGGTGTGAAAAGGGCAAGCAGCAGCTTTTCATCTTTCTTGTGCATCCAGGGGCTGTCCCTGATGCCTTGGTGGCACTTATGGACTGCACAGAACACTCTGTTCACATACTCAGGGTGTTCAGGTCATGGAAAGGGCTTCAGCTCAGCTCCTGACCTTCACCCTGATGTGATTATGAGAGCAAAACATCCGAACTTCACCCTGGAGTGATTTATGAGAGCTCAGCTCCTGACCTTCACCCTGAAGTGATTTATGAGAGCTCATCCACTCCTTTCCACCAGCTCTGCTGGGAAGATAATCCCCAGAGGAGTGACAGAACTGCCTGAACCCCAGGTTAGAGCGTGGCTGAACTGGCAACTCAGCTCTTCCCATCTGCAGAATGTTGCTGATACTCCTTTTATTTGCAAAATATTTTGTGCTCCCCAGAGGAAAGCAGAGGGTGGGAGCTCATCATGATGCTGACCAGGGTAAGTGTTTTACAGACACATATTATTAATGCCAGTGGTGAGGGCTGGTTTGCTGCAGGCTGGAGTTGGAGATGCTGTTTGAAGTCTGTGCCAGCTTCCCTTTAGGAAGGAGAAGGAGGACAATGCACATCTGTGAGTGTCATCTTTACATAGAAAAGACTCCAAGAAGAGAAGTCCACAGGGTGGAAGGAGACACTTCCAGAAGGAAAAAAAAAAAAATAAAAAATTCTCAACTAGTTGAAAGGGAAAGCAATCTGCTTAATTACCACTTGGAGAAACATAGATATAACAACAATCAGAACTGGGCTGCCCAGAATAGATGTGCTTTGTGTCAGCTCCAGTGTGTTCTCATCTGGAATGGATGTTCAACCACCTCCAAAACACCCAGGCAATGGAACTGCAGGAACATAATATCAGTGGCTTTAACAGAGAGCTGGTCATGGAAAGGGCTGCCCTGGAGGGGGAAGCTCAGGGCTCAGCTGAAGACATTCAGCAGATGGGCAGGATTACTGTAAACCTTACCCAAAATAACACATATTTTATTTTGCTATAAGCAGAGGCCCAAGCAGAGTCATCAGCCTGAAACTGCAAATGGAAGTAATGTTATGAAAATGAAAGAGGGAAAAAGTGAGAAAAGCTGGAGAACTGCTGGGATTTTGCATCACAGGAGAGAATCATTGCTCCATTTGCTGAAAAAGCTGAGGTTCACCCTGGTAGAACATTCATCCAGGCAAGAAAACCACAGCATAGAATCCTGGAATGGTTTAGAATGGAAGGGACCTTAAAGATCATACCATGACCTTGGTGACCTGCCATGGACAGGGGCACCTTCCACAAGCCCAGGTTGCTCCAAGCCCTGTCCAAGCTGGCTTTGGGGACTTCCAGGGCTGGGGCAGTCACAGCTTCTCTGGGTAACCTGTGCCAGGGCCTGCCCACCCTCACAGGGAAGAATTTCTTCCTACATCTAGTCTAGCCTCCATCTTTCTTGATATTCTGATGGGGCTCTTTTTGCAGTCAGTTGGGTTGACTCATAAAATCTAAAGGTGCACATGATGGCTGGTGTTTCTAAAGGGTTATAAGAAACATCATTCCCATCAAAATTAGTCACTTAATGTTGCAAATATTAATTTGGGATGAGATTCTTGGGCTTTAGGAAGTCAGAGCAGACCCACTTATGGTCTATTGAGACTGTTACAGGATGTTGAGTTCATGGAGCAAGAAGCCTCATGTTTATACTCTTAGTCTTCTCTTCTTCCTAGAGCTGAAGCTTTTTGGCTGAAAAACTGCTTGAAGCTTTAAATTTTTTAACGACTTTGGCTTTCCATGTGCTGAAATGTAGTGAGGTTGGACATGAGCCACATTACATACCATTTTGTCTAACACTGGGCATAACTCACAGTAGACCTTAATGCCACTCAGGAGGAGGATTACATCAAATTTAGAGGTAAAGGCACTATTTGATTTGCCTCCTGAAACCAGCTGGGAGAAAGGAATCATCCACTAAGAAGCTGAGAAACTCTGAAAGGGTGTGTGGACACTGTGGATGGGGAGACTGAAGTGATGTATTAAACTCATCAAGCTCCACCGTGGTTTTTAACATTCAACACACACATGTTTCTTAATTATAAAAGGTATTTTTGGATTATCATGCCCAGCTATGAAAAGTCTGTATTTATTGTAAAGAAATCTGAGGAGAGCATCAGCCCTTAGGGGGGAAAAACAGTGGGGCAGAAGCTGCATGAAAGCTTTGCTACCCTACAGCTGCTTTTCTCATCATAATTTATGTGTTTAAAAAACTTTGCAATCCCAAAATAAACAGGGATTGGAGGAAATGTGTAAACACAAATGCAGGACAGAGTGTAAAAATGGTAGGGCAGCAAACCTGGAAAAGAGAAAGGGAACATTGGTTAATGGTTATCTCCTGGGAAAAGGTCAGCACGGGCAGCTTGAAAGGCTGGATGTTTTCCCTGGGTTTTAATGTTTGAAGTGTGAGATTCAGGTTGTTGGATTGGCCTCAAAGCTGATCTAAATCAATGGCTTTGGAAAGTGAGCTGTGAGATCTCAGCTTATCCAAGCTCCTTCCAGCTGCACTGCTCCAGAAGTGTGAACCCCATCAGCATCCAGCCCATGGAGGAGGTCACAACACTCTGCTGGTGTTCAGTCCAACCCACCTTCATTTTTCTTGCATTTTCTCTGTTTGCTGGGTCTGGCACCAGCTGTTGGGGCAAACAGACAGGATGGGGAGGGTGAAGTTCTTTTTGTGCCCACAGCTGTTCAATCAGATTCTCATTTAGCATCTCAATTCTATTTTAGGAACTTTAGGTAGAATCCAGAAATGCACTTAAAATTTTGGTTATTATTATTCTAGAATTCGCACTGGTTACAAGCACATAATTATGCTTGATGTGGTACAAACTCATTATGGGATATAATTCTGGCCTACATTATTTGCAATAGAGCTGAAAAATTTCTTTTTGCACAAATCCTGTTTCATGAAGATTTTTTTTTCTGTCAATTTAGGCACTGGCAATGTTTTTATCCAGTTCACAATTTTAAAAAATCAGATATCTTTGAATAGTCTTTTCTTAAAATGCTCCACTTCTAATTTGGAGGATGATGTCATAAAAAAAATATTCTCCATAAAAGCTAAAATGGAAGGGTTGTTTTGGATTAATGGTTTGGTTGCCACAAAATTCTTTTCCCTCTTTTTATTTCACTAAGAAATTTTTGAGGGGCTGACCCAAATTATTTCCTCTCCATATTTCTTTTCTCCTCCCCTCCCCTCCCCTCCCCTCCCCTCCCCTCCC
>JAWWEV010000083.1:2097384-2110084 GCA_035583235.1 Hafferia zeledoni | reverse complement strand
CCATCAGCACTCTTGCAGCAAGCGTGGGTAGTGCCCTTCCCAAATCTTCGTTCGCGAAGCCTGGCCATGAAATGAAAAATTTCTATCCTATTCTTTATATCCTATCCTTTAATCTTACTCCTACCTGGTTAGCACTGACCTCTGGCAATATAAGCTATAAAATAGAGGTGGGTGTTTCCTGACCTAACACGTGTGTGTGTAGCATGAGAGGTGGGACATGGGGTACAAATTCAAGTCCTGACATAAAGTCAAGTTTTGGTCACTAATACGATGTAATGCCATATTTAGTCTGTCCTAAAAATAGGCAGAAATTGACAGCCACTGTTTATCCTTTCAGCCAGTCTGGTGCTTTCCAGAAAGTGCTACTCTTGCCTAATATAATTTTATTTTAAATGTAGAGCAACATTTACGGCAGAACATGCAAACATCCCCTGTGATGTCTGCATTGATGGTTATAGGAAATAAAATAAATTTAATTATTTGATTAAATGATTCAAAAGACTGGGTAGATAAATCAATGAACATGTGGGCCACAAATTCAATGGAGCTAAGTCATTTGCCCCCACTTTGCACTGTTTTCTGAAAAACTAAATGATAGATGTGCTCAAATGGATATTTTTTTGTACTTTTTTCCCCCTCACATCTCAATATAAGGTGTGGAGACCTTATAATGGCACAAAACTCTGATGGGAGTTAAAAGAGAAACATGAGAACGAGGGGAATGCCTTTCCCAAGATGATGAAACAGGCCCTTCTGTGCATGAGCAATGGGCTCAGACTTCTATATTTCTATACTTTCAGAGAGCCAAACATCCCAGCAAAAGTGCAGTGTGCCCAGGGGGGTTGCAGGAGAGAAGTGGAAATGGAAAAGGAAGGGATGAAGGAGATGGGAACAAGGTTAGTGGTGCCATGGAGGTCCTTCCAACAACCCACACAGCTCATTCTGCAGGAGGAATAAGCATATTTTTGGGCAGAGCTATTAGAGAGAAGATAAATAGGTGGTGGAAACCTGTTCAAAGGATTAGTCACTCTCCTGTCATCACACACAAGCCCTTTCATAAGCTGGCCAAGCTCCATCCTCAAAGCAGTTTGCACTTCTCCCTGAAACTTTGCTGCTTTAACCCACGTTCTGTCCCTGAACTCCAGCGCTTCCAGATGCTTGAGATTAGTTTGCCCTTTACTAAATGACAGTCAAAAAGCAGAAAGCCAGTACAGTTCATTCTCTTTGGAAGAACAGAAGCTCTGAAGCAGCAACGTCAATGAGTGTTGTAGTGGTTACTCACAGTCTGGAGGAGTGGCTGTCCTTTACTTCAAGAGGTTGAGAGGGTTGCATTGAAATCCATTTTATCCCCTAAGGATGTAGATGTGTGGGAGTGATTTCTCTCCCTTTGTGAGGATGCACAGCTGGCACAGCTTTCTTTCTGTTGGGGTCATTTTTCTAATGAAGAGGGAACAAACTGCATATTTGAGTTTGGACTTTCCCATGCAGAGTGCGTTGATTCAGGTGTGCTCTGATGTCAGACCCCACCCAAATCACTCCCCCATTTCAACTTGCTGATGTATCCCACAGTTCATTGTGCTGAACTTCATTTCTTAGGACTGTGAACTTTTAAAATGAAGTGTTTCTCAATAGCCCCTCAGCGTTTGCATTGCATGAACAGTGTGAGTGCCTCATAAATCATGGCCATTCCTTTCTCATTGCAGTCCACGTGTCACATGAAAAGTGAAGGTTAAACTTATCTTTCTTGAGCACTGAGCACACAAGTGAGACAACAAACAGAAAAAGGAATGTAACAACAACCTTCAGCTGCTTTCTGTGTAAAACCATCCAGCTAAAACTCAGAGGATGCAAAGGAACTGACTTGGGTGTTTTACAGCTCAGTCTTTAGGAAAAGATTGTTTTTGAAGCAAAGGGAAGGAGGTTTTCAGACCTCTAATCTGTGGAGCACATCCAGGTATCAGAAAATGTAGAATCTACAAAGAGGAAACACGGGAGCAGGTCAAGAAATAATCCTGCAGCTAGTCCCACTGCCCCAAAGGCAGCACTGAACACCCTGGCATCCTTCTGGGTGGTAATTTATGGCCTGTAGAATGTGTCCCTTAAGCCTTAGCCTGTTTTCTGTGTGATAAAACAATCCCAGCCTTTTCCCCCTTATAATCTTGAGGAATGAAAAGCTCCCAGGGCTCTGCCAGTCTGAATGTGACCTGATTTTCTAGTTGAAAATACATGGATATACAGAAAACATTTCCAGTTGGCCCAGTTGGCCCTCAGTATATCACAGGTCCATCTTCTTTCCCACTTTCTAAGTGCTGTGGGCTGTGCTGTCATTTCAAAATTTCCTTCTCTCTTTCTCTGAATAAAACCCAATGAGTCCAAAAGTATGTTATATAAGGCTGGTTGGAGTCTTTCCTAAGCATTTGTGAAGTTTGCTTCCTGTTGGATCTCATCTATGGCTCAACCTATTTACCACAGCTGAGCTTTGCCATTGTCTTGTATTTCCCTGGTGATTCTGGTCAGGGCGAAAAATGAAAAAGAAAAAAGATACTGGAGTTATAGAATGGTTTGTGTTGGAAAGAGCCTTAAAAATCATCCAGTTCCAACCCCCTGCCATGGGCAGGGACACCTTCCACCAGCCCAGGTTGCTCCAAGCCCTGTCCAACCTGGCCTTGGACACTTCCAAGGATGGGGCAGCCACAGCTCCTCTGCCCAACCTATGCCAGGGCATCCCCAGCCTCAGAGGAGAATTTATTTTTAATATCTAATCCAACCCTGCCCTCTCAGTTTATAGCCCTTCCCCTTTGACCTACTCACACTCTACAAGAACTCCCTCTATCCCCAAATGTTATCCAGAGTGTTAGGATTAAAACCAGCTAAAAGTGCTTTCCTTCAAGCTCTATTTCTCTGTTTTGTTGTTGATTATTTGAACTTAGCTAAGCTTGGTAAATATTGGGATGTGGGGAAACACAGCCAAGGGAGAAACGTGTTGCTTTATTGCCTTTCTGTGGCTTTTGGTGGAAAGCTGATCCCAGCTTGGGAAGAAACTGCTCTTCAGGGTCAGTAGCAATACTGAGTGTATAACTGGGATGTGATCCCTTGTGTAACACCTGAATCAGCTTAGAAATCTGAGGATGGGAAGCCTGGAGAGCCTGTGGCCACATTTCCACAGCAGATCCCTGGGCTGAGGACAGGATGACCTCCATGCTCTGGTGGCCTCAAACCACAGGACCACACTTGCTGCTGGGACTACACCAGACACCTGCAATTAGAAAGCACTTTGTGTCAAGTGCAGATACACAAACCTCCTGATCCAGTACCCTGAAGAAGAGCTGGAGAACAACTGAGTTCCAATAAACCAAGTGTGTAATGGAAGGATGTTCTGTAACTGTACAATTGGTCTGTGTTACCATATCTATCTTCTTGTTGTTCACCCCTGTTTTATGAGCAAAAGTGACTTTATTCTTCCCTCTGTGCTGCAGACACAGCTTTAATCTGTCCATAAAAGGACTACAGATTAGTCTCTTCTGGATGTATTTGGTAGTGATGGTTGCTCTGTCCTGAAAAGGTTTTGCAGAGCACAAGTGAAAGACACAACTAACAGCCACTGCTTCATTATTTTGGTGTTTGAGAGACTTCAGTGTCAGACATGGGTGGTTCTGCAGCAGCTGAACTCAGAACATGGAGCACTCTTTAGAATATTCGCCATCCTCATTTAGATGTAGTCGTGGTGACATGGATTTCCAAGGTTAAGTATTTCACAAGTTTCCTGAAAGATTTGAACAGTTACATGGTGTTAGGAGAGAGAGAAAAATGACATTAATGGCAGAAGTTTCCTGCTTTAGACTTTAAAACTGTTCACAATGAGCAGACATGAGGGTGAAATCTCACTTTGGAATAAATTACAGCCACAGAGTGACCTTTCCTAACATCTATCCTTAACAGCTGGCTAAGGTTGATTTCTCAGTGATGTAAATGCTTGATACTCTCTGGAAAGTGGTATGACCTTGTTCTCCTCCACGAAGAATTAAAATGCTGAGATGAGAAAGCAGAATAGGGTTAAGAATGAATAAAAAAGAAGAGAAAACCAGTCAAACCCTTTTAGCATAAGTGATTTGATTTTCCTTTACATTGGCACAGCCTTTGCTTGAAGAAGGATGAGACTGGCACATGCACTGGAGATGTGTGTCCCTGGAGGAGCCATCCATTATACTCTGAATGAAAGCCTGCTTAATGCTAACGAGATTCCAGCCTTTTATTTATTCCCAACACACACACTCGGGGTTTAGACTTAAAAGCCTGTGATGATTTTATTTGTGGACAATTTTGCCTAATGCTGGTTGTCTTTGACAGCATTTGCTTTGATTGAGTTTATTCCCCTCGACATGATTGCACACATGACACATGCATTGGGTGAAACGACCCCACTAATGCCATCAGCCCTAAATCTTGTTGTCCTGACGTGATGCAAAATCCCTGTTCCAGCTTCCAGCCAGTTAAATCTACTGGCTCTAATCCATCAACCACTGAGTAGTCACACTGGTGGTTTCAATGCTGTAGTCAGTGAGAAATGAAGCAAACACTCTGTCACCAATCATGACTGAGGCAACCCTGCACCTCAAATGAGGTTCTGGGCAAGGTTCTTTCCAAAACCTGGAACAACTGGATTGGTCTCTATCCATTCACTCCAGATTAGCACCTGTGCATGGAGACTTTGGATCCACATGAGAATGTTGCTCCACTTGAAACAGCGGATTAGAAAGCGCTTCTGGCTTTTCTATTCCCTGTTTACTGTCTAATAGTCTTTCTAAAGAAAAACATCACCAAAGTCAGTCTTCTGCTAACACAGCACTACAGACTGCCAGGGTTCTACTGCTGATTTTTTAGGGACACTGCCATCTGTAAAGGAAGTTCCATGGAGACTTGAGTAGGCAGTGAACACTTAAAACATCATAGAACTCTTGAGGTTGGAAAAGACCTCCAAGATCATCAAGTTCAGCCTTTGAGTGAATATCACCGTGGCCACTAAACCACCACTAAACTTTGCTGTTCTCACCCATTCCCACCATTCCTCACAACCCTGAGGACAAAGTTTGGCTCCAGTTCTTTAAGTTGAGCCTGTTGAATTTCTCTTGAAGATGCTTGTGGGTGTCTTTTCCTCCAAGAAATCCTATTACCAGGAAGACTTGGATTCAGAGTCATACAAAGGGCCACAGAGCTCCTGTGTCTGTGAGGGTTTGAGCTCAGCAACATAAATGTACTTTCTGCATCTGAGAGTTCTCTCAGGTCTGGATTGACTCATGTGCTTCACTCAATTCTCACTTGGAGGAAGCTCCAATTTGGCCATGGAGTGTGTAATTTCTTTCTTCTTAAAGTGAAGCAAGTGCTTTGAAATCTCTTTTACTGTGACCTAAATCTTTGCTTGCAGGAGCTGCTCCAAATTAACCAGTGTGCAAGAGTTTTGTTTACCACCCACCAAATCCCTAAGATGAAAAGGTGTTAGACCCTCAGTAGTATTTTCTCAAGTTCCAAGCTCACTTTTCAGGAATAATTCATGTTCCTGAGCTCCCAGATAACACTGTCAGTGCCTGAAGATCCCAATGGATCCCTCAGTATTTCTGCTCGTGCCTGTTGCAGATATGTGGCCTTTTCAGGCTCAGACTGAAGTGTGGCACCACTGGAACATCCTAATTCAGGCAGTTTTGTTTATTAGCTGGGCAATGGCTGAATGAAAGGCAGAAATGAAAGATATGGAGGTCTTCCTGCCTTTTTTACTCCTTGAACTGTTCTCTTGCATGGCTGTTAGGTTATGTGTGAAATATGACAAAAATAATCTATTTATGAAGGAAACAATAAAAATCCAGTTCTTTCCATTTCCTGCAAGCTTGGATTCCCTGCCCAAGGAGCATGGAGAAGCAAGGAAGGCAGAAGTTTGGAGTGAAAAAAAAAGAAAAGTCTTGAGCCTCTCAGGGCACAGTGGTTACCTCCAGGAACATCTTTTACTCCCAGAGCAATGAAACAATCTCAACCACATCCTGATGGTTCTGTTGGTGTATTTGATCCTTATTTCAACCACATGAAATGAAACAGATCTTGTTTGATTTGCTCCACCCACTTCCATCACTTCTCTACCCTCTAAAGGTGACAAGAAGCTGCTGACACTGTTACAGCCCTAAAATGAAAGACCAAAGCGAGCAGTGAAGAGAGAGAGACCAGAGTAAGAGAGGTTAATGAGGTTTTGAGCAACTTGGTCTAGTGGAGGGTGTCCCTGACAATGGCAGGAGGTTGGAACAAGATGATTTTTAAGGTCAAACCTAAACCATCTTTGACTGTAAGATCTGGGTCATTTGTAGAGCTGTGGCCACCTTTGGGACAGTGATGTGAGGAATACAAAAGGAATCGTTCCCCAAATGGCCATGATCCTACATCACTCACCCCACTGATATTCCCAAGACACTTCTCCCTGAGTTGCTGCCTCTTTTACTGAGCTCCCATATAAATAGTTCTTTCTCCTCCTCTGAATTAAAATGAGTTTCCTACCAGCCAGGTTTCATTACTTTGTTTATCCTTCCAAAATACTTGTGTATCTCGAACCCACAAAATATGTCTGATTTTGTTTGCATACAATTTTTACCTCCCATGAAATAACTCAGAGAACATTCAGTTTGATTGCTCTCATTTATTTGCCTATTAGTCTGTTTGTAGCTGTAATAAGAAAGCAAATGATTCCACTGTATATTTTATTTATGTGATTTGTCTCAATAGTAAACTGCAGAGCCTGATTCAAATGCTAAAAATTATGGAGTTGTAGCATCCAAAATCCTAATTGGGAGCATTATATTTGCAAGCTGAAGAGCTTGCAGGGAGTCAGATGAAGAATCTAAACTTCCTTCTCCTCCTCTCACTGCATTCAAAATTTGGGGTTGCTCAAATCCAGGAGAAGGAGCTTTGTCCACCTTTTCCAAAGTAACTCCTTATCAACCCCAGGGCAGTTATGATCCATCAAAAATGGAGAAATGGAGAAAAGAATGGGAGGGATGAAACACTTTTCCCTTGAGCAAAGGCTGGGAGAGTTGGGACTGTTCAGCCTGGAGAAGAGAAGGCTCCAGAGTGACCTTGGAGCCCCTTTCAGTGCCTAAAGGATCTCCAAGAGAGCTGGAGAAGGACTTTGGACATGGCATGGACAAGGGGTGATGGTTTCAAACTGAAGGAGATCTGATTTAGACAAGGTATAAGGCAGAATTTTTTTCCTATGAAGGTGGTGAAACACTGGAACCTGTTGCCGAGGGAGGTTTTGGACGCCCCATCCCTGGAAACACTGAAGGTCATGTTGGATGAGGCTCTGGGCAAGGTGATCTAGTTGAAGATGTCCCTGCTCATCACAGGGGAGTTGGACTGGGTGACCTTTAAACATCCCTTCCAACCCAAACTATTCTATAACTCTCTGATTCTATGATTCAAATGAAAACAAATTCTTTGTGTTGTTCACATAAGTCTTTAAGTGCTTCATTTTGCTGACTCCATTGGGGTGGTGCCACCTCACAGTTCATTGGTTTGTGTCCCACCCTGGCACAGGATCTCAAATGAGAGCAGTGGCAAAGCACCTCCAGCTTAAAAATCCTTTGGATCAATGTTCAGGAACTTGTCCTGTACTACAGTCTTTGATGCAGCATCACTTGCAGGATCTCTCCTTGGAGGTTTTCAGCCCAACTAGGAAAGTGTAACCACATTTTCCCCTTTATTGTGATTAATGAGGTGGAGCAGCTTTTGCAATTATTTTATTTCCAGCCGGTGGAAAGGTCCCATTTCCCCCTCCTGTGTTCCAAGCTCTTTCATGGCTCTTACGTTTGTTACCTGCATCTTGGGAACAAGTCAAGGAGGAGTTTTTAGGAACAGGTTACAAGAAAAAAAGAGCCTGGATGGTTATTTTTGAAGCAATGTTCTTTTTGTGAGTGTTCCTCAGGATGCAGACAGCAGATCCATCTCATAATTGTTTCTGTGTCCTGCTACGTGCAAGATGCTTTCAAAAGTCCTTTATTAGTATAAATGAGGACAAAAATCCTGGCTCATAGTTTGCTAAAACCTCTGTGTTGATGAGTCAGTGTGTTTCTGCCTTCCACCTCCAAGCAATTATTTTGATCTAAGGAACAGCACTGATGAATCAGATGGTTTCTTTTAGTTAGAGAGAAATAACTTGAGAAGTTTTAAGGAAACAAATGACTTCAACCCCAATTTCTTAGTAAATAAAAGAAAAAGGTCTGGAAAACAGTGCATGGCATGAGGTGCTCAGGCCAAAATGAAATGTTTTTATTTCCCTCTCCAAACCTGTTCCCCCTTTGGCACTCAGAGGTTAAACAAAAATGAATGCAAATGAAAATTGAGGTAGAACTGCTGACCTGGATATCTAATGGCACAGTGAAAGAAAATACCTAATCTGAATATTAAATAGTGATCAATGAAATGAAACTATTTCCTGGGAGGACTTGTGTAGATCTCAGCTATGGATTAAAGTTATAGAATTAGTGCAGGGCATGGGAACAGACCATGCTCACCTGAGCCACAGGTATTAATTCACAGCTTGTGTCAGAATTTCAGTGTAGACACTTTGGGGCTCGTTTATGGTGGATATTACATTTTTTTCACCCACTTTATTTTCAGACCCACCTTTTCTTTGTGCTTCTCTGGGTGGGAGACCTTTGAGTTTAGAGTTTTTCTGTGCAAATGTCTCTCTGCTCAAAAACTGGATTGAATAAAAGCCCCAACCTTGCATGGCCCAATTCATTCAGTCTATTCTAGACACTTATTTTAGGTCCTGTAATGCACTGTACTCCTCTCAATATCCTGATTAGATTTCCTCTACCTAAAGGCAGCCTAGGAGACAATCCATGTTTATATTTAGGCAGATCAATCCCATATTGCTGTTGCTTTTTTTGTTGTTGTTCCCTTTTATTCGTTATCACTTGTTACATAATTTGTTTTAATAAGTTATGAGGTGGAAACAAACCTTTGGCTTGTGGGTTTGCACAGCCCTTCAGTACCAAAACACAAACTCTGAGCCCAGAGTCCATAGTTTGGAGGCAGTTGTGCCTCTTTGGGTGAGTTAATTGAGGGTAAAGTCTTATCCTACTTTATTTCAGTAACACCTCCAACTAAAGGTCACACAGAGTCCCCTCCTGAGCTCGGTGTTGCTGAGTGTCTTCTCATGCCTTACACTGTGAGGTGGATAAATCCTTCAACACATGGAACTTTCTGCAGGAGATTGTCCTCTTGGCACTCAGGTGGGAGTGGAGAGTCACCCAGAACACATTTCCTAAGAGCAAACTCTGCTTTCGCTGTAAGAAAAGCAGAACACAAAATGAACAGAGAAGGCTGAACCTGTTCTGCAATTCCTTCCTTCCCCAGAACAGCTGCAGAGAAGGAAATCACTGCCTCATTTTCCAGACAGAGGATAGTCTGAACATTCTCCCTCACGAGTGCAGAGTGCTCCTGGCAAGGCAACAAATAAAAATAACAAGTGAAAAAAGAGAAAAGTTCTGAAGGCTCCAGGTCTTTTTATCATCAAAAGACAGCCTGGGGTGGGTGTCACAGCACCCAGTGCTCCACCAGTGACATCTGCTGGTTGACACCACCCCTGGCATCCTGCCCTGGGGTGGTGGGACCGGACATGGTCCAGGAGAAGGGTGGCACAGAGGAACTGCCACCACCAAGAAGAGGAGCCATGGGAAGGGTTTGCTCGGCTGTGAAACCCTCAAAATCCTTTTGATCAGCACCATCCCTGACTCGTGGCCAAATTATGAGTCACTTTGCTGCTGATTAATCCTCAAAAGGGCACAATGCACATGCCTGTGGGCACAACTGCCTTAGTGAATGTCAAATACATCTGATTTAGTGCTCTGGTGCCTCTTGAGCAAGTGAAGTTTTGGGACCAGCCCAATCTTTAGCTCCACTGCCTTGTTTTATCTATTCTCTGAGGTAAAATTATTCTGCATGTTGGAATTTTTATGGCTCTTGCAAAAGGGAAAACCTTTGATTATTGGTTTGAGCTTTTGATTATTGGTTTGAGCCAATGATAACCATGTGAGCACTGAATGAAACACATCCAGCTATTTTCAACCAGCTGCCAAACACTTTCCAAAAAGATTCCCATTGCATAATTTCCAGGGAGTGAATGTTAAACCATAGCCATGGGATTGGTAAACACCTACAGAAACCAAACAATTGCCTTGAAAAAGGGAATTTGGGAGTGTTTGCACACAATGATGTTTCATGTTTGGTCTCTGGCACACACATCTGTGAGTTCAACTTGTCATCCTTGAACTTCACTCATCGTTCTGCTTTGGTTGAGTCTCTCCTTGGAAAAAAACCTGAAACAAATGACAACCATTGAGCTGAATTCTGAAGTTCAACCCCAGCTGTGCCCTTTAGCATTCACTGTTTGCAAACATTACCCAACACCCAGTCCCTGTTCAGGTTGAACTGCAGGTTGTTTATTTGAAGCCATTGAACCATGTGAGGGAGGCAACACTTTGTAGTCGAGCAGGAAGCCAAAAATAAAACATGCTGTGTCAAACCCTGACAAACAGTGGCCTTTCTACCTTTTATTTTTTAACATTCCATGTCTTGGCCAAATAGAATTGGTGGTTAAGTGACTGGTACAAGACCCAGTTTTACAAAACACCTTTTGGCAAAACTGTTCTGCTGCCCAAATCTCACGGGTTGGCTTATGTTTGTGCAAAGCGAAGAATCTCTTGAGTTGGAAGGAAACCACGAGGATCATTGAGTCCAACTCCTGACCCTGCACAGGACAGCCCCAAAACCCACACCACATGCTTGAGAGTGTCATCCAAATGCTTCTTGAGCTCTGGCAGCTTTGGTGCTGTGCCCACTGCCCTGGGAGCCTGTTCAGTGCCCACCACCCTCTGGGGCAAGAATCTTTTCTGAAAATCCAACCTAAACCTGCCCTGACAAAGCTTCAGGTCATTCCCTTGGGTTCTGTCACTGGAGACAGGTTTCTTTTTTATTTTAGGTTTTTTGTTTTGAAGTCAACTATTTCTGTGAACCTTGTCCTCACAGCCAGGAAGTGTTTTTCCCTGAAAAACAGGTATGAGGAACCTTTGCCAAGGACTCCAACTGATTAATGCACATGGGACTGTTTCATAAGCAAATACAAATTATGTTCATGGATTCATAGAATCATTGAATGGTTTGGTGGGAAGGGACCTTAAAGACCATCTTTTTCCATCCCCTGCCATTGGCAGGAACACCTTCCACTATCCCAGGTTGTTCCAAGCTCTGTCCAGCCTGGCTTTGGACACTTCCAGGGCTGGGGCAGCCACAGCTGTGCCAGGGCCTGCCCACCCTCACATAAATGAGACACTCTTTTCATGTGTTATAAATAAGAATTATTAGCTTTCTAAAGGAGATTACTGTCTTTCCACCTGCACTGAGAAGACACATTTCTACCTCCTTTTTGCTCTGAAAACCCAAAGGAATAGACTTTTCAGCTGTGCCCTCTGTGGGACACCTTCTTGCTCTTGTTATTTCCCCTCAGTGATTCCATTGGCACCAAGTCCCAGTGAAAAGATAATAGACCAGCTCTATTTCTGGTAACCAACAGGCATCAGCCTGGTGATTACGATGATCACATCCCCCCTGTCTGAATTCCAGACACACATTTCATTTCCTTAGAGTTGTGCTATAAAACCATTTCCCTTGTGGGCTGTGACACAACCTTCACTTTGGATCAGACACTTTTAGTTGGACAATCATCCAAATGCTTTTTAAAATGGTAATTATTTCCCAGGGCCACAGATGGACTCTCAGAGCCCAGAGAGGCTGTGGATGAAAAGCAATGCTGTGATTTAGAGATGGTTAAACTGCACCAGGATGGAAGTGAGCTCTACTTTCCTTTGGGCTGGGAGCAGGGAAGTCTCTGCAAGGAAAGTCTGTGCTGAATTCACCCAACAGTGCAAATGGCTTAAGGCTTTCTGGGCTGTATCCTGAGGCACTTCCAGGGGGAGCTGTGGGAGTTCACCAGATGGTCATTTCTAAAATTTCTTCCGAATGGTCTGACCTGCTCCAAGCCTGATTTAAACCCAAATACACTCACAGGCCTATTCCTCTTGCTGCCCCTTGGATATTATTAATCAGTGGCCTTACAGGATGCTATTGCTTATTGAGTTCCTGTAAATCCATAGCTGACAGGCAACTCAAATCTATATTTTAGGTTGTTTCAGAGAAAGAGAGAATTGCTCATTTGTTTTCCTGAGAATGGAATAGGAAAATAAGTTCTACTGACAATCATTTCACTGAACTTTAACTGCCTACAACTGATTGAGTCCCAGTGCAGACCCTTGTAATTATCAGTGGAGAGAAAAAAGGTTATTGGGCTGTGACTGTCTGAGATATTCCAAAGGCTGCTTTGGGAATGACCCTCTGACAGGGCTTGTTTCTTTCCATTGACTGAAGGCAAATAATTCAGATCCCAAATATCTATATTTTGTCTACATACCACAATTCCTCATTCCCCACAATGTGTGATCCCCTCAGTTCAGAAAGGATATTGAGGTGCTGGAGCGGGTCCAGAGAATACCTACAAGGCTGGTGAAGGGACTGGAGCACAAGCCCTATGGGGAGAGGCTGAGGGAGCTGGGGGTGTTTAGTCTGGAGAAGAGGAGGCTCAGAGGTGACCTCAGCACTGTCTGGA